>JALDNG010000298.1:0-187500 GCA_024349245.1 Neodontobutis hainanensis
CACTGCCCTTTAACAAAGGCTTTGATGTGAGCTTCAGGTCGGCCATTTTGTTAAAAGAATTTTGGAGTCGATATGAAAATGAAAAACCCCAGTTTTCAGCATTCACTCTTGAGAACTTGACTGACAATTCTTTAAAACATGTTATAGTCAGGATGTTCAATGAAACTGTGAGTGCAGAGGACATTTGTTTATGGCTGGGCAGACATTGCACGATTAAAGGTCAGGCTATCAAGCTCAGAGATGTGGATGGCATTTGGAATGGCAGCTGGAGGGTCCCCATCCAGCAATGGCAGGACCCCCAGGGCTACCAAGGCCTGAAACACCTGCCTTCAATGATAGTTCTGGGAGAAAACCGTGGCTACATTCACTACCAAGGACAACCCAAACTCTGCCGCAAGTGTGGTGAGCATGGGCACGTGGTGGAGGCCAACACAGAACAACATCAACCCGAGTAGAATATCCCAAGCTCTACCAAAGATTGTCTCTTCAACTAGACTTTTATAAATTTTTAACATGACTGTTTTACTTAGATCTTCCCTGTGTGTGTGTGTGTTCATTATACTTATCATGTAAAAACCATACACTCTGACATTACGTTTTCTTTTTTCCCTATTACAATGTTTTTAGATGTATTACATATAACATCCTATTTGAATATAAACCATGCATAAGTATAAATCATACACATAACATAAACTCATCATGCATAAATGAATAACTAAATAAGCATACAAAAATAAAACACATAATATCAAAAATATTACACAACATTCCCCTCTTCGAGACCCTCTAAGGTCTCGTCTTTGCTAAATATTACAACTCTGTATCACTTGTGCATTAAATTCACACAATCCAATTATACTTATTTAGCTTTAGTAGGTCGCGACCCCATGTTCCATAGAAAGTTTCCAGTGTCCTTCTCCCAACACTGATCAGTTTTAATTTGTTATTCACGTTAACTGAGAAAAAAAAAACACAAAGATTATCACAGATCATATCAAAACAGTTTACATGCGGCCTAAATCCTTATTTATTTTCCTATTTGTACTATTATTAATACTCTTACTCTTCTTTTTAATTTGAAGTTTACCATATTTTCTGCTCAGTGTTACTTTTAATAATAACATGTCTAGTCCTAGTCACTGTCACTATTTCCTTTTTCGTTTTGGTGAACAAGCAGAATTAACCCTATCATCTGTACTTTAAGAAAATTTATCTTATTCAATAACTAACTCCCTTAATAATGTATACATAATTCTACTAAGATGCAGACAAAGACTAAGCTCAAATTTGCACTGAAACTACATAATCTCTTACCTACGTTTTTAACTGACTAATTTTATTTTCATTTGACTGATTTAAGATAGATCCATAAAGTAAGTTATTCAAAAAACTTTAACAGTTCCTCATTAAACTGTCCAACAATCTGTCACTCAGCTTACCATTTTTTTTAATAATCATCAGCAAACAACCATTTTCCATTATTACCAATAAATCCTGCCATTGCCAAAATACTTTTTGGTCATATCAACAGATTTAACCTTATCACAAAATTCTTTAATCCTTAATACAATCCTTACGTGTGACTCGTCTAGCTTAATTTTACTCCACTCATAAAATAAATTATTCTATGGACTACTTCTCTTTCAGTCTCTTAAAGTATTAAATTAACTTCTCTTTTCTCTCTATTTTCAAATTTAATCTTAAATAATATTACTACTTCACATGCAATTGTTATTCCCATCAATACTTATATCTTCGTATCAGTTTTTCCTAAGTAAATAACCTCTTAGTTTATGCATTATTATGAACATCCATATTCAACTTATTGAAACTATTTCATCTTTAAAGTTACTTTTATATTATATATGTTTCCTAATGGTAAATTCCCTGCTTCAGTTGTATGTACGCTTAAACCTTAACACACCTAATGTCACGGCCGATGGCCCAGGAACAGGAAAACTCCAATGCAAAACTCCGATAAAACCTTGAACAGAAATTTATTAAAGGCGAACATATGAGCATACAAAATCCAAAACCAAAATTCTCCCAGAACACACAGGCAAAAAATCCAGAGATAATAAAATACAAAAACAACGGACTAGGAATTTCACACGCGACAAACAGCACACAGACAAGTTTTACAGGTCACGAAGACAATGATCTGGCACTGAGGGGAAGGACAAACAGGTATAAATAGACACAGACAACAAGGGACAGGTGAAACATATTAGGGGCGGAGCAGGTAATCACACAGGAGGGAAAGACACAAGGCAGGAAGTCAAGCAGAGACACAGACAAGGGCAAGACATATCAAAATAAAATCCATGAATTACAATACAGACTAGAAACAATATAAAACAGACATGAAACCTGACACCTAATTTGTTCAAAACCAGTAAACTCTTTCTTATGACCTACATTAATTAACTATCAGTCCAATTATCATCAAAATTATTACCAAAGTCAAAAACCTTCTTATCCATTAAACAATACAGTTAAACAATAATTGTATCCAGTCCTCAAATAACCAAAATAAACTAACTAGAGCTTTAACAAGACAACATCAGGGTCTCTGAACTGTTTTCTCACAGAAACATTCCAAATAGCTGCTCTCACAGACTCTGTCCGTCACAGATCTTAACCCAATAAAATATTTGTAAAAAAACACCTTTACCTGTTTAAATTTGTTCAATAACCTTCTGTTGTTAACAATAATACAAACTCATTCATTTAGTTTACTAGGGATTCACAAACTCTTCTATCTGAGCGTTTACCATAAAGATTCAGAAAAGTCTTTACTCACCATATGATCTATATCATATGAGCTTTTTAATCTGCTGTTGTTTTACTACTGTAGAGTTTAATTCAGTAAAATAAACCTATATGGAAGCCTATCCCAAAAATGAATGTAGATCTATAAAGATATCATCACAAAAAAATCCCTTCTGTTGATATTTTAAAGTCCACCAAACAAGTTAAGCTTAATCAAATCTAACTTCAAATCCAAATACCATTATATTGCCAACTATTACTACCCCCTCTTTGATTCTATTTAAAAGAATCATAGACAAATCAGCAATATTATTAATCTGTTCAATTATCCTGTCTCAGCTGGACCTATGTTCCACTCACAGTTCTTCCTCATTTCTCTCTAAGTCTCTAAGAGCGTCTCCTTGTTTTTAACATCCTTGAATTTACTTAACATCGTATTTGCATCCTTTAAAACTTTAATAGTTTATTTTTTACCTGATTTGATGTGTACAGGTCAGCTGTGTGACAGATGACACCAGATCTTTTCATGAGACTTTCACTGTTCTCCCAAGCAAACCTTGAAGTTTGAACATTATTTTGATGAAGACTCCATTCCCAGACTTGATCTGCAGCCGGAAGGTGTTGTTTTGTAGAGTTTCCTCAGTACCTTTAATCTGTTGGAATTTAACTTTGTATTTCTGTTAGATGTTGTCTAAAGCATTCTCTGATCTATAAATTTGTTTTATGGCCACTCAACAGAGTCTTCAACTCCAGATGAACCTGTGTCTTCTTCACAACTCTTAGTGTGACCTCTTACTAAGTGACTTTTATGACCTCTGTGTGTTTACTCTAATTTCACACAGACCTTCTTTTCTCTGAACAAGGATTAAATTGTCTAGTATTGATGCCTAACACACTCCAGACCCTATTGTATGATGTTAACTCTTACACTTTTTAACATTTCTCACTCCTCAGTCAATGCTTTGATCTTAGCCACTTACTCCAAACACTGCTGTAATGGGTTTTTAAACCTGTGCCATAAAAGTATTATCTGTTTTCAGTTTTACAATGTCTACCCCACATCTCTCAAAAGCAGTAGAGTACATCTACAAATAACTGTAACTCGGCTTCAGTTGTGGCTTCTGTTCTCACCGTTTTAGAAATTATCTATTGGTTTTTCGTCTGTTGTTTAGTATGTTTTATTAAATTCAGAATTGAAAGTATTACTTCATACATTCTCCTAGTCTTTGTTAGACAAATTTAGGACTTATCAACCGTGCGTACCTGATGTGTGGTAAACCTTTTTTACACTCAGTCACAGCTGAAGCTAATTATCTGTAACATAGTGTTAAACTTTATTCAATATTGTCTAATTTTGAGCTGATCACTGCTGATAAATAACCATCTCTCTCTTTGTTACATTTAGATTAAACTTTTATTGTTTAATCAGGATTTCCTAAAGCTAGATTATTTGCATGCTTCTTTTAACATAGAAAATACTCTATTTTCATTTAAATTAAGCCTTTTATTTTTCTTTAGTCTTTTCAGATTTCTTAAAGAAGCTATAATACAGCAAAGTTACAATCCACAACCTGCTATAATCTGCTATCCCCTAATAATTAAATTTGTTTTACAGTTTTTGCTTCAAAGCTTTTGTTTTAGCCTCAAAGTTAGATGGAGCAAATTGCCTACATTTTTTCACTTAACCTTTAGACTGAGTATTATTATTATCTCAGATTGACAAATTATAATTTTTATTTGCTAATTTTGTATCACAAATACTAAAATTTGTAACACTGCTGTTACGACCCAAGGGTGAAACATATTATTGAAGGACACAGGAGACAAGGGTGATTTTTAAACTGTTTATTTGTCATTTATGTAAATCTTTTGATAATCCAACCCTCCCGTGCCCAAAGTAACAAAGCAAAAGAACCATGGTAAGCCGGCCAAACAGAATATAAGGACGAGAAGTCGGACAGGCCAACCCTATACAGGGCCGTAGAAGCTGCCTTACCTCCCGCTACCCCTAACACAACCTCGGGTCTAAACCCTAACGAAAGAAAAAGGCGAAAACAGGACAGCCGGTCCCACCAGGTTAAACAAAAAGAACTCAAGGTTAAAGGCTAAAACGTGCTCTAGCACACACAACAGGTATCGGCCACAGCCGGCACAATCTGGCAGGCGGAGCCAGACGGAGGAGGAGAGCTCTTGAACGAGCAGAAACCAAAGCGTCCGCGTCAGCTAGAGGGAGTCACAGAGAGACAGCGACGTTACCATTAGGCCTTTATATAGGCTACAGAAAGCAGCCCAGACTAATTATCTACTCTAATAACAAAGAGAGAAAAAGGTGAAAAGGAAACATAAATACGCCTAAATGCGGCGCCAGCACCTAACAACTGCAATGTAGTCTAACTCACATCCTTGTTGCTTGATCAGACACAGATCATATACACTACGTTCAGGTTTACTTTGGATGAAGATAACGTTAGTCCTTTCAGGAGTCGACTGTAAAACAGACTATTTTCTCTTCCGTCTCAATCCTAATATGTAAAACAGAAAAGGTAGCATGAGTCAGAAAAAATACCGAACAAATCTATTAATGTTAGCCAATTTTAATTCGGGCAGAATATTAGACAGTGTCAAAACCAGATCAGAAACCATAGACATTTCATTGTTTTAAGACATTTTCTCTCCAGTTACTCTTTCAGCCTGGACTAGCTACATTACATGTTCTTAGTGATATTTAAAACACTGATGAATCTTCAAAGACTAATAGCTCTTTAATTTATATATATATTTGTACTTTTACTTTTTCGCACAGTGCAGCTGTCAACTTTGGTTTAAGTGCACAAACCTCAGTCCTTCTGTGCTATTAATGCAACATTAGGAGTTGAGTTTTTTGATCCAAAACCAAGTCTCAAACTGGGTATAAGAGGTACACCATAGCTTCTTGTCTTTCCAATATCTATATATTGTCTTGTAATTGAAAGTTTTTTTCCCATTCACTTGCTTCTTTCCAACTTCTCATAGTCCAAATTATATTTTTTGTTAAACAAT
This sequence comes from Neodontobutis hainanensis, assembly GCA_024349245.1. Taxonomy (NCBI): domain Eukaryota; kingdom Metazoa; phylum Chordata; class Actinopteri; order Gobiiformes; family Odontobutidae; genus Neodontobutis; species Neodontobutis hainanensis. The sequence continues at coordinate 5,815 of JALDNG010000298.1, forward strand.
GTAACTGCGTCTTCAGCTCATGTGAAGTTTTAAATAGTCTTTGTGTTCTTTCCATTTTAGTCCATTTCTATTAGTTCTGAATCCTGTGTTCATCTCAGCCAGTACATTACAGATTGAATAGTCCTTTTTCTTCTGTCCTGCTGTAATATTAACAAGCCAGTCTCTCTGGATGCATCTCACTGCTCACACATCCAGCTCCTCTGGTATCTGAAGTTTAATGGGGGTTGGGCAGAACTCACCAGACGCTGCTTTAGGTCTGTCTCACTCTCCAAATCTGCCTCAGACCCCTCTTTGTAAAGCAGACATTCCTCTGACGGGATCCACTGCGATCTGTTAGAATAATCCTGTTACGGTGACATCTGCTCCGATGAAGAAGACTGGAACATAAACATAGGTTATTCATATTCCAGGGTACCGTAGTTACCGTAGTTATCATTCTTCTCCTTGTGTCTGTTGTTCAGTTCACAGGCCCTTAGGACTGTAGTATGATCCGTCCTGAAGCTGTTGTCCTGTTGGTGAACATGCAAACAATAACGTCCCTCGAATAGCAAAGTGTTCATCTGAGGTCAAAGCCTCGACCACAGTCGTTGGGCAGGTGCATGTCCAGGAATGTTGACCAAGCAAAGGCCACATCCATCAATCTCACCAACAAGCTCCAGATACATGGAAAGCAATACAAACAAAAGTTATAAGACATGGAAGTGCCACACAAGTACATGTATCTCAATACAGATTTAAAATCCCAGTCACTTTTCCAAGTATTTTGTAACTATTTTTATAACCAGGTCAAAATCAATTACTCTATTCCAGAAAACTCTGACAATTCTTCCGCGAGTGTGAAGCTCTTTCTTAAAAGCTTTAGTTATGCTGTTAACTAGACCTGTGTTACTTTGGATGAAATCCTGTTGTAGATCCCACCTTTTCAGTTCAAAGCATGCTCAGTGCTATTTGTTCTGTCCAGTCCTTGGACCAGTTTCCTCTCATTTCCAGTTTTAATTCACTGTTACAGCATTTCTTGTGCAATTCATAAACCTTTGTTGGTTATAAATCTAATTAAATTAATCCACATTTGCATAAATTGTCTCAAATTTAAAATTCTAATTTCAATGCTAATTAAATTTTATCCTTATATTCATTAAAACACCTTGAAGGACCCCCCCTCCTGTCGATGTATATGGGGCTCTTAAATAAACCTAAAGGAACAGCTGTTTAGTTCCTAAGGTGTGAGTTTCTACTCACGATGTTCTCCGTCACATTGTATGTGAACAATTAAACCGAGGATCCTTTAAAAACGCATGTTTCCGGTCAGCAGACAATGCTGATCTAAAGGTCTTACTTTCACAAAACCTCCAGACTTCTGCTTTGCACTGCACCTGTCCCTGATCTCTGTTTGTCCAGTTCAGTGATGTTACAGTACGTCCTGTGACTAGCCCTGCTCACAGGTGTACTCCAGGTGTAAACCAAGATGATTATAAGTTCAAAGACTATGTTAATATTAGCTCTTACTGGTAGCTATAATAATTGTCAAATCTTATTTTCAGAACCGGTACTTGTTGTGGTTGGCTTCCATCCAAATAAAGAACAAACCAAACAAATAGGAATGTTCTCTGACATTTTTAGACCTGTAGAAAGTGCCTCCAGGCTTTCGTCAAATGAAACCATAAGAGCTCTTAAAATGATCAAACCATAAAAATGAAACAGCAGATAAACCCTGTTTCCACAGATATGGTCTGCTGGAAATCTACTTTAATCAGAAAGGTTTGGCTCAATCAAACCAAACAGTGCTTCTCCAGAACGGTCATGTCAACGTTCTTTCTTTATTTATTTTTGATTTAAACTCTTTTACTGTATTAAACCCTGTTGTTATAGCCTCATGCTAACCATTAGGTTAACCACGCATCACCCCTTCACTTTAATACAGTTAGTTTAAATCTTCTTCTCCCTCTCTTTTTTGAGACCGGGGAAACCCATGTCTCAAAACAAAAAATAAATAAAAAACAAACACAAAATCATAAAATGAAAGGCCAGTGCCATTGATCATTTAAAAATTTTAGTCCATCTATTATAATTTCTAATTATTCGTCTTCTTTATGTTTTTCCAAATAGCATCACTGTGGTATCTGTTATATTTAACACACATAGTTTAGTTCAGTTCCGTTTTAGGTTTAGTTACCACAGTTGTAGGTCTTTACCTGTAACTGTAAGTGATATCATCCGCAATCATAATAAAATTTTATTCAGTTAATAAATAATTTTAAAATAGATCAGAACTAGTTTCTCATGATCTATCGTCATAAACCTTTTAGCCAAAAACTTTAAATTCACAATCTAATTAGAAAATCCTCAGAATATAGTTCAATCACTTCAAAATAATTCCTTTTGACAGTTGTTTAAAAGGAAAGACTTCCTTTTAAACAACTGTCAAAATGGTTTTGGAGGAAAGTGATATGAGGTGTGTTTGAGCAGCTGAAGGAGGTTGCCCTGTTACAAGGTTAACCCCAGAGGGAGGGGTTAAAGGAATTTATTTTTAAAGGAATTATTTTATGAACAAGAAGGAGTCTTGTTCATAAAATCAACAAAGCTTTGTATAAATTTCTCTGTATTTACTTTTATAATAAAAAAATTCTTTAAGGTTTTGTTCAGTATAGAATTTGTTCCATACTGTCTCTGTGAAACTCCTTTTTACCACCAGGTGTTCAATACCATAAACCATTTAGTTTTTGCATCTCTTCCATATTAATTTTAACCGCAGAATATTTAAAATGTTTATTCATTCCTAATTTCACATTTTCACAAATTTTGCATCAAACTCTACAAAAAGAGTTCCCTTCACTCAATGTTAAACAGAAACATAACCCATTAAGTGTAAAATCAAACCATTGTGTCTCTCTTTATTTATTCAGATTTACCAACATTGCACTCAGTTATAGTCAGTAATGTTAATTTAAAACCATGCTAAGATTAATCTTTTATCTTTAGGTTCCAAAGATTTTACTTAAATTTCAACCAAAATTATTCAATCCTGTTCAAAAGGACAGACTCTTGTTAGTCTCTAGTTCTCACAATCATCATTAATCTAAAACATTCCAAACGTTTAAACCCAGTGAGCACATTGGCTTAAGCTCTTAAACTTTAACCATATTTACAGTTTAACCCTTGTGTGTGTGTGTGTGTGTAGAAATCTCACAGGACAACAAAAAAAAAAATACAAATGATTAATGTTTTGAAGTCTATGTGTGCACTTTCTTTAAAAAAAACTCTTCTCTGCTTTTCTCGTTCTCAAACTGGCTTCTCCGTTTTTTTTTTTTCTACTGTTACACCGGAAGCCTAGAAAAATATCTTCCATAAGCTATTTTTCTTTCTCGTATTTGTTTAAATCATCGTTTTCCCCTCTGTCTTCAAACTTTTTCTACACGCAAAACCATTAAACTTTTGTTCTGATTTACATTCTTAGACATTAGACATTCAACAACGGCGCCCACTCATACAACATTAATTCTAAAACACAATTTTTATCTTTCAACTTTAAGTGAAAATTATATTATTCTCAAAAGCATAAGCCCCTCACTCTCGTGGGCAGTTCTTCTCACTGCCTCTCCATCAGTGATCACTTCTACGTAGTTCTACTTATTCAGATCAACTTAAGGATGAATCAACAAATTAAGGTTAAATCAACAGTTCAAATAAGTCCGTATAAATAAATCCCTCTCTCGCTTGTTATTTTTCCTCAGATGGATCAACTTCTCTGAGTCACTCTTTTGCATTAACTTATCACAAGTTAAGGCTTTTCCACAATCAGTCTTACTAACATTAGCCCATTATTCAGACTGAATCAACTTCTTTTTCTCAGTAATTCAATCAAATGCAATCAATACACATTTGCATCCCACTCACACTCTCAATCATACTTTATCTTAACAATATTTATCAAAGGTTAGCTAACTGTAGGTGTTAATACCTGTAGTGAGTACTTATTAATTAATAATTAATATGAATATTAATTATGGAAATTAATAATTAATATTTTTTATATATCAAAATATTAATTTCTTTCAGGGCACCACCCTAGTTTTCACAGTCCTAAGGAAACTGGTCAGTATGGTCTCATTAATCTTGAAGGAAGTAAATTTTACTCGTTTGATACAAATCTAAATTAAACAATGAAACAAGAAATGTCTTTATGGGGTTTTATTAAAGATTATGCAAGGTTAAAATATGAATAATAACACGGGAAAGGACACAAAGGAATAATCAGGGGCAAATGATGAAGGTAATGAACATGACGTTAACAATTAACATTGTTAATGATATGAAATTATGATAACTTTGCTGGAGTAACAAAGTTTGACCCTTTTGAATTCTGTTAGTTACTACCAGGGATTTTAGAGGTTTGATATAACTGTTGGTTCTACTTAAGGGCGTTTAAGGAGCTTACGGTTACGGTCAGATGGTTTGTTAAGACTATTTATGGATATTGATATAGCGGGCGGGACAAAGTTCTGCTATACTTAATCACAATACACAGGTCTTATAACGCCAAACTTTTTGTGTCACGTGCTCAACTCACTCTTTATCCGGTGATTTGGTACCAGCGGTGCGGGCCCAAACGGTTCCGAAGAGATGCTTCAAAATCCCCGGGGTTCGCAGCTGGTTTCCGGCAGCAGAGGGTGTCACGTGTCCACACGTTAAACTGGCTTAAGGCGGCGCCTTAGCAAACAAAGCGGCGTTCTGTGATTGTCCTTGAGGGTAAAGTAGACCTTACCAGCAGTTGAGATCAAAGTCTTTAACAGAAGAATCACTGAAAGACTGAAAAAATTCGTCTTATCTGGATCTAACGAGGGCTAAATTGTTTAGCGGACTCGTTTTTAGCATAAAGAACTACAAAAATTCCCTTTCCGTCGCATGGATTACGTATTTCCGTGAAAGGTTTTCCAAAACAAAAATCAATGCGTTGCGTCTTTAAAAAGATGAAAAGTTCACGTTTGCACGGTGTGTGCTGCGGGCTAGAAAACTTGAAGGTTATGAAAGTAAAATAAGATTGAGCTTAAATTAAAAGCGGGTAAAAGCAACAAGTTAAGCTTAAGAACAAAAGAGTACAAAAAGTTCAGAGAGTTAAAGAGCGTCAGAGCGTAAGCTAAAATTCAAGAGAGTGATTTCTGGCGCACACAACTTTTTGTACTGGCCGAAAAGAGAAGTGTTTCACACGGTTTGGGACAAAAAGGGGGTGTTTACTAAAGTTTGGGGTTTCGGAACTAACTTTCTCGTTCCACCAAATAAACACTTAAACACATTTTAAACTATTTTGTTTCTACATTATATCATAAGTGCATGGGAAATGTCTTTACAAATCTTTAAAGACTAAACACATATTACATTATTCATTGCTTGACCGGAAAACAGAATAATTCATTTTATTACACAGCCAGCTGTAAGGATGATGAAGAAAGAATTCTTTTATATCGTTATCACTCTGGCGCCTGTAATGAACAACGTGAAGTTGACACATTCAATATGATAGTCTTTAATATACACTTAAAAGGACCAGAACAAAGAATTGTCTTTAGTTTCGAAGCAGAGTCATTACTCTTCTCAGCCAAAGGAGGGCAATGTTCAATCATTTTTAGAATCCTGAAACAAAGGTTACTGTTGAGTTGAGAAGTCTTATCGTAGCTGTATATCAAAAGGATTACCGTGTCAAGAGGCGCCACAAAGTCTGGTTTGCGAAGAGATAGCAACTACATTGTTCTTTGAAGTGTTGGAAAATAAAGTCGTTTATTAAATTTACTTCTCCTGTGAACTCTCTTAACAAAACATACGAACATCTGGTCCAGATTAGCACAGAGTTGCTAATCAAATCTCCTCAGTCTGAATAAACAAAAGGGAAGAAGGTCTGTAAAAGTTGAGAGTTGTAAATCCGTTAAACTGAAAGGTGTTAGTTCCTGGTACGAGAGACATCACTACACTAACCAAACTTCATAAAAAGCCACTTCAACTTTGTGGATTTTTATCTCTCTCTCTCTCACGCAGTGACTAAATCTCAGCAGGCCTGCTTTTTACCAAGTCACATAGACTTCAGATCTATTCATCTCACTTTAAAGTTGTTAGGCTAAGAATCTCGATAATAGTCCATATACTCGAGTTTACCCGTGCGTCCAACGCACCAATTTACCAACATTACTAGTTAGGCCAGACATTTGAATGTGGCGTATTAGGATACATGCAATTAAACTAAAGCAGGGGTACTCGATAGGCGAACGCGGGGCAGATCCGGACCCCGAGAGGCTTTGATCTGGACCGCAAGACATTATCCATAATTACAAGCGCCTTGTGTAAAACCTTTTTTTGAACCGGCACGCAGCAGGACAGCTACGTTAACACGCGCAGGTCCTCAGGTTACTATGGTTACGGTCGGACAGTGCAGCGGGAAATTTCAACATGTTTAGCGTAAAAAATAACGAAGATTCACTGGCGTTATGGACGGAGAGGGAACGTTTATTTTAATCAGAAAATACAGCTCCTCAGCTCCGTGTCAGAGTCAAAGCTGAACAACAGCAATTTATCCTCCAATGAATCCAGAACTGAACCAGGACTGGACAGTTTTCATGTCGGGATAAAAAAGACTCAGAGGAAAGTGAGGACGTATAATAATGTGGTGAGTTGTACATTTGTCTGTCAACATCTTTATTGTGTTGTAGGTTAAGTATTGACTCGTTTGTCGCATATTTGACCTCATTTACAAACAACGTGAGGAATTAGTAACACTATTCGTGTTCATTTGATCTCAATCTAGTTATGTCTGCTTGGATTAGCACGAAGGACATGACATGAATTTGACATGACCTGAAGAGAACTATAAGCCCCCAGTAACTCTAAATATTAAAATAAAAAGGGAGGAGGGTTTAAAAAGGTGGAGGATTTTAAGAACTTAGGTTCAACAGTCCAGAGCAATGGAGAGTGTTCAGGCAGGTTGGAATGGGTGGGGAAAAGTGTCAGGTGTGTTGTGTGATAAACGAGTACCAGTGGGAATGAAAGGAAAGGTTTACAGGACAGTAGTTGAGACCAGCAATGTTGTATGGTTTGGAGACAGTTGCACTGAAGAAAAGACAGGAGGAAGAGCTAGAGGTAGTAGAGCTGAAAATGTTGAGGTTCTCTTTGGGAGTGACGTGGATGGATAGGGTCGGGAATGAGTCCATCAGAGGGACAGCTCATGTGACATGGTTTGGAGACAAAGTTAAGAGTCCAGGTTGAGATGGTTTGAACATGTAGCCTAGCTGGGCTCAACTTCCAGTTTGTTTGAGCCTAGTTGAGCTGAACTTTCAGTTTGCGTGAGCCTAAATGTGGTGGATTCCGCTTCCAGTTTGTTCTAGCCCAGATAAGCAGGGCTCAGCTTCCAGGTTGCTCTAGCTTAGCAGAGTTGAGCTGTATTCGGCTTACGGCTTGCCTGAGCTAAACGGGGCTCAGCCCCCGCCCAAAGATCACCCCATCGGAGCCCCGTGTCCTTACTCGGCATGCTCGAAAAAACTTCTGTTTCCTCTTAGATTATCAACTCATACTTACCTGGCAGGGGTGATACCATGATCATGAAGGTGGTTCACCCATGGCGAGGCTTGTCCATTGCACTTCAGGATTGGCTGACTCATGCAAATTCCCCAAATGTGGGAATCTCGACTGCATAATTTATGGTAGTGGGGCACTGCATTTGCGCTCTCCCCTGATCAATTGTGTAAAGCAATGTTTGAGATTAAAAGACAGCCGAAAATATAACACACACAACCTGACTGTAATTTACACTACAGCAGCGCAGAGAACCAGTCACACAACTTAGCATTAGTTGCAGACACCAGCCACTTCACTGCAGCCCCAGTTGTCCGAATTACCTCGTCAAGGTCGTCTGAACCGCTCTTGGGGGTCACAGCAGAGGAAACCCCACTGCCCCTTATAGGTTTTCTCAAGCATCGCTTCTCAGCCTTTTGGCTAAGATCAAGTGTAGTTATTACTCTTTAATCTTACCAGCGGTAGAGATAGTGATCGCCTCCCCTGATTAATGAGGTGGTTGCCTGCTGTGGCTTCTATTTTTTAATTGACTAATTGGGAGGACATTGTATTGTTTTATTTTTGTATTTGTTGTTTTATTCATTTTCAGCACCTCGGTGACCCGTAGCACTTTTTGCACTGCAGCACTTTTGGGTAAGTAGTCTTTTAGCTATTTATTGTCAATTTTAGTTGTTTTTAGGCTGTTGGTGCATCCAAAGGGAGTCCTGGAATCGTTTTGAAAGTGAAAAACCCCAGTTTTCAACATTCACTCTTGAGATGCTTGACTGACAATTCTTTAAAACATGTTATAGTCAGGATGTTCAATGAAACTGAGAGTGCAGAGGACATTTGTTTGTGGCTAGGCAGACAATGGACGGTTAAAGGTTAGGCTATCAAGGTTAGAGATGTGGCTGGCATTTGGAATGGCAGCTGGAGGGTCCCCATCCAGCGATCGCAGGATCCCCAGGGATACCAAGGCCTGAAACACCTGCCTTCAATGATAGTTCTGGGAGAAAACCGTGGCTACATTCACTACCAAGGGCAACCCAAACTCTGCCGCAAGTGTGGTGAGCATAGGCACTTGGTGGAGGCTTGCACCAAAGTGGTTTGCGGTAAGTGTAGAGAAATTGGACATGTTTATGGGGACTGTACCAATGGCAGAAAGTGCAACCTCTGTGGATATTCTAACCATCTCTACAGAGACTGTCCAAAGTCATTTGCAAACAAGTTGAAGGCTGGAGTGAGAAAAGAAAATGGACAAAATGGCACACATATAGAATTAGGAAAAGAGCTATTTGAGGAGGCGGGTACACTAATTTCAAATCTCCCACCAAAAGCTGTGATTGGGGTAGAAGTAAATGAGGTTGGGCAGGGGGAGGGGCCTCCAGAGCCTCCTCCCTTTGAGCACCCAGAAGAGGAGGAGCAAATGGTGGCAGAAACCGAAACAAGTTCAGAAGACAGCACTGAAGCCCTCCTCAACACTGCCCAGTACCCCAAGAGGCCATTATCTGAATCGTCCTCTGAGAGTGCATCACTCTCTGAGAAGAGGGGAAGAGTTGAGACTCTCTCAGACAGCACCTCTGTGGAGGAGTCCAGAGTCTTCCCCTCCGGTTCACCCAATGAGGTCTCTTTCTTGTCAATAGCCATACAATCAACCCCACGGCCGAGGCCCATCCCTAAAGGAAGGAGGGGAAATGTGGCTAAACCCCCTTCCCTTTCCTCGACAAGAGAGAAGGCTGAGCCCCATTTACACAGTACATGACAATGGCCCCTTTTATTTGTGTTTTAAGTTTGTTTTAGTTTTTTTTTTTACCTTTTTAGCCTTATGACATGTCATTCTTGTTTTTTACCATACTCATGTCGCTCACTATCTCTACCATCAATGTGAGAAGAGTGAAGTTGCAAATTAGAGCTCAGATCAGTTTTATCCTGTCTTAAAACTTTTAAATCAAATGTGTTTTTATTACAAGAATGTGCAATACCCTTTTTAACTCACTACACGGAATGGGATGAAATGTGGCCGCATACATCCATTTGGAGCAGCTCAAATGAAAACAAAAATGATGGAGTGGCCATTTTAATTAAAAATCCACTGGTGGCAGTGAAGGGCAGCACTGTGGTGAGAGACGGACGGGCACTTTTAGCACATCTGACTTTTATGGGTGTTATAAGAATTTTAATTTTAATGTTTAGAGTTACTGGGGGCTTATAGTTCTCTTCAGGTCATGTCAAATTCATGTCATGTCCTTCGTGCTAATCCAAGCATGAAGTAGACATAACTAGACTGAGACATGGCTTGTCACGGGACTTTTGCACCTGGACCATTGTGAACGCCTCTCACCAAGGCCGTCACTGTGTTGTATATAATCTCATGTTCTGTTTACATATTTAAGCAAAACTTTCCGTGTACCCTTGATACTGTGTGTCTGATTTTGCTTCAATTCTTGCAAGGATTAAAACCTGGCCATTGCTTGTTAAATATTAATCTGTCTCCATGTCTCTCTGGATAAATATAAGGATATAGAAAATTCTCATAACAATGGGACATGATTTTAAACTCTTAAATATTTATGGTTTTAACAACAAAAACTGAAATACTAAATTGCTTTAACAATCATTTTGTTTCATCGGGCTGTCTATATGAGACTAGGCATCCCATCACAAAAACTTTAATTGAACAAAAAGGACATTCATCACCCTCTCCATTACCTTCCACAATTGGCTTGTTTGTTTTCAGACCAGTGACTGAGGCACAAGTCTACAGAGCTGGAAACAGGCAAATCTGCAGGTCCAGACAATCTTGATCCTTTTTTTCTTAAAATGTCAAAAGATTTTATAACTGAGCCCTTGACATATCTTTTTAACTTTAGCCTTTTAAACAGTGTCATCCCTATGGTCTGGAAGTCTGCTTTTGTTCTTCCTTTGTTGAAAGGAGGGGACTCGGCCGATCTTAATAACTACAGGCCGATATCAAAGTTATGTATCCTGGCTTTGGTCTTTGAGAAAATTGTTGCTGAACAACTTAAAAAAATTATTGAGGCTTATGAAATTTTATCAAACAACCAATCTGGTTTTTGAAAATTACACAGTACGATAACTGCTGCAGTTAAAGTGGTTAATGATATCATTGAGGCTCTTAATTGTAAAAAGTTTTGTACAGTGTTGTTTATTGATTTGTCAAAGGCCTTTGACACTGTTGATCATGTCACCCTGTTAAATCGGCTCCATAAAATTGGTCTGTCTGACATTGCCATTGGCTGGTTTTCTAACCCTCTATCAGGTAGAACTCAGTGTGTACACCTAGCTGGCATGTCTCCTTTCTTTCAGTAACTAAAGGAGTACCCCAAGGTTCTGTTCTCTGGCCATTGCTGTAGTCTATTTATGTCACGGTGGATCAGGACTCTGCACAGTTGGCCGCGGCCTCCGTACCCGGCTCCCCCGCCCCTACTGATTCGCAGAGAGAAAACAGGTGTGCGGGAGCGCCGGCGGAGCAAGCCCAGCTGATCCGAGTGGATAATCAAGAGAGAATAAGAAGCACCGCAGCCTGCTCCTCGACGCCAGATCGTAACACTTACTACCGTTAGTAATACGTCTCGCGTTCGAAAGTCTTGTTCTATGTATATACTTACCTGCTTTTTTCTGTCCACCTCAGATTCTTCCTGTCCTGCCGCCAGTCCAGTTCCCGCTCCACCTCGGTCATCTCAGAACCCAGCTAGTCCTTCAGTCAGTCCCGCTCCAGCTCTACCCGGTCCTGATCCTGCTACACCTCGCTATCCCCGAAGAACCCGCCATTCTTAAGTTGCTTTGTTCAATAAATCTGTTTTTTGTGAACTTTACGTGGGTGTCTGCGTTTGGGTTATCTGCCAGAACATAACAATTTATGTGAATGATCTTTGTCAAAATGTGTCAAATGCCTTTTTTCATTTTTATGCTGATGATACAGTTATCTATTGTTCATCTCCATCAATTGAACAAGCCTTTGATTTCTTACAGTCTGCATTTGATGCTGTTCAATCGCATCTAGATCAGCTAAGGCTAGTGTTAAATGCAGACAAAACTAAAATAGAAATAGAAATCAGCTCCCTAAAATAAAAACAGCTGAAAGAAAGGAAATCCAAATGGTCTCTTCTTATAAGTATTTAGGCTTTGTCATTGATGAAAATCTGTCCTTCAAGCAACATATTGATTATCTTGTATGTAAACTGAAGCTAAAGCTCAGTTATCTTTTTAGAAACAAATCGTGTTTCTCTGTTTATACCAGGAAACGTTTAATTTCTGCAACTTTTTTACCTTTATTGGAATACGGAGATCTCCTTTTTATGAATGCATCTGATCGTCTTTTAAAAAAGCTGGACACTGTTTATCATTGTCCTTTATGTTTTATAACTGGTTGTGGAAATCGTGTTCACCATTGTACATTGTATGCTGCAGCTGAGTTTCCATCCCTGTATGTTCGCAGGTGGTCTCATTTCTTGACTTTCATCTATAATTGTATTCTTGGGCTCCTCCCTTCTTACCTCTGCTCATACATGCAAATAAAATCCAACAACAGTATGCGCTGCGTTCTCAAAAGAACATACTGATGGTAGTTCCGAGAGTCAGAACGGAGTTTGGTAAGGCAGCATTTCAGTACACTTCCCCCTGTGCATGGAATGAACTGCAAAAGCACTTAAATCTATCCGAACTTGTGATTTTGGGAAAATTTAAATCTATTTTAGAGAGGCGTGAACATGAGATTGGAAAATGTTTTTAACTTGCACACATTGATTGTAAATATTATTTGTTTTTGTTGATGTCCTGTATTTATATATTTTTTTAAACGGTATATGCTGTATTTTAACCAGGAGGGACAGGAAAAGGGCAGAGGATTTTAAACTGGGCAAGACAGTTTTACTGCAGGGGATGTATAGGGAGTTTAAATTAGAGGACTATTTTAAAACCATGTATCCCAGAGAGGAGGGCTTCACCTGGTTCAGTGGTGACCGCACCAGAGCCTCTCGTATTGATAATGTTTTTACCAGGGACTGCCCACCCACCGATGCTAAATCAACCCCTGTCTTCTTCTTAGACCATCTAATGCTATCCTGCACTCTTTCACTCTCCCTTGGTGTGACTTCAGGAAGTGGTCTGTGGAAACTCAACTGCTCCCTGTTAGAAGACATAGACTTAGTCCCAGTTTTTAGACAAGCAGGGAAAAGAAAAAAGGAGAAAAGAAAATAGAGAAAGAAAATAGATGCATGATGGGACTGCAAAAACGCCTCCAACGGTATTTTAACTTAAAACAAAATGGACTTGATTTTAATGAAGAAATACAACAAGTAAAAAAAGAAATGTCAGCTTTAGCAGAAATTAAAAGCAAAGAATTTATTTTAAGGAGTAAAGAAAAAGAAACAGAGGAAGGTGAAAAGTGTACACTTTTCACTTTTTTAAGAAGGCTCATTCAGAAAACGCTAAAATTTTGCCCCGAAGATATAAATTGAATTTTGACATTGCCTTTTGACAAAGGCTTTGATGTGAGTTTTCGCGCTGCCATTTTGTTTAAGGAATTTTGAAATCGTCTTGAAAAAGAAAAACCCCAGTTTTCAGCATTCACTATTCAGAGCTTGACTGATAACTCTTTAAAACATATCATTGTCAGGATTTTCAATGAAACTGTGAGTGCAGAAGACATTTGTTTGTGGCTGGGGAGATATTGCACGGTCAAAGTAGAGGCTGTGTTGTACGGGAGAGGACGCTGGCGTTGTTTGCTCGCCGCTTCTCCATCAACTTTATACTTTATACTGTTTACAGGTTGTTTTAGGTTTGTTTTGTTGTGGCTTCACTGCAGTGCAGTAAGTCTGCCTTATACTGCCTTCTGTTGTGGAGACTTCGGCTCACTAAGAACGTGGCTAACAGCTAGTACTGGCTCATCAGTGTCCATCATGCTGACATACTCATCCTCACACCTACGGAAACTCATCAACTGTAACATACCAACTGGCTTCTCCACCATTGCACAACTGGGACTTCTCCGTCGACCCCGATACATCCACAGAGGATCTCGACGCCGGTTTGTCTTGTACAAACACGGCAACTCCATCTCATCCATCTGGTCTACAGCACGTCCACTCGCGAAGTTGACGCACCACATCACGCGTCATCAGAATGCTTCCACTATCAGGACTAATAGCGTCGGCTTCTCACACGCCAGGCAAACCAAAAAACCCGGGGTGGATCATAGTGTCTTCCGTCCATTAAACAAACTGGACTCCACACACCACATCACTCTGGAACAACTTAATGTACAGTCACTCAGTAATAAATCTGGTCTCATTCACAATCACATCCTCGACAAGGGGATTGACATAATGTGCCTCACTGAAACCTGGCAACAGCCTGAGGTCTACTCAGTCCTCAACGAGGCCTGTCCCCCTGGATACAAATACCTGGACAAAGCCCGCACAACTGGCCGCGGTGGTGGCCTGGCTGTCATTCACCGCAGCAACATTGAAATGTCTTCCCTGCCTGTTTCTAATTTCTGTTCTTTTGAAAACTTGGTCATTAAATCCAAACATCCACTCTCCATAAAAATAGTTCTCATTTACCGCCCTCCAAAACCACAACCAACATTCATTTCTGAAATATACGACCTCCTCTCATCACTGTGCTCAACATCTACAAACTTACTGATACTGGGTGACTTCAACATTCACATGGACTCAAACTCCTGTCGTTATGCCGCTGAGTTCAGACAGGTTCTGGACTGCCTGAGCCTTCAACAGCACATAAACACCCCCACACACAACAGGGGGCACATACTGGACCTGGTTATCACTGGCTCCACCCCCATTACAGACCTACAGGTGCATGACCTGGGGGTCTCTGATCACCGGGCCATCACCATGGAACTTGTTCTGCCATCTCCCCTCACCAAGCAACGCCGCCATATCACCTTCAGGAATATCAGGAACATTGACCCTGCCTCCTTCAGCCTGCACCTTCAACACCTCTCCCCCTCCCCCCATTTATCACTCACTGACCACATGGACTTTTACAACAGAAACCTCAACTTCATTCTAGACTCCCACGCACCAATAACAACCCGTACTGTGACCTTTACACGCTCTGCCCTCTGGTTTACAGATGAACTCAGGAAAATGAAAAGATCTGTCCGAGTCCTGGAGCGTGCTTTTAAAAACTCAGGGTTGACGGTGCATAAATTGGCCTACCGGGAACAGCAAAAGATATACTCAAAAGCACTTTTAAAGGCCAGGTCAGACCATTACTCAAAAATAATTAATAATAGCCCTGGAAACTCAAAACAGCTCTTCCAAACCATAAATCTGCTCCTCAAACCACCAAACTCCTCAAATAATAACCATGCAGATCAGTGTAACAGGTTCATTGACTTTTTTACATCCAAAATACAAAATATCCGCTCCTCCCTACCACCTTCAAAAAGCTCTTCTCCAATAAATAACAACCCTATTACAACCACCCCACCACACCTATCCCACTTCTCCCTCAGTACACAGCAGGAGGTCGAAATCATCATTAATAAAACAAAACCATCCACATGCCCCCTTGACCCGCTCCCCTCCCCTCTGCTCAAAGCACATATTCACTCCATCAGTCCTCTAATAACTAAAATCATAAACTTCTCCCTCCAAACCGGCCATGTTCCATCTTCTCTAAAGACAACCCTTATCAGACCCCAACTCAAAAAACCCTCTCTCGACCCTGAAGATTTGTCCAACTACAGGCCCATTTCCAACCTCCCATTCATATCCAAAATTTTAGAAAAGGTAGTCTCTGCACAACTCCACAACCATCTCAAATCACACCATCTTTATGAAAAATTTCAATCTGGTTTTCGCCCGTCCCATAGCACAGAAACTGCTCTGATCAGGGTCACCAATGACCCGCTGATGGCCTCGGACTCCGGCTCCACATCTCTCCTCATCCTTCTCGACCTCTCTGCTGCGTTTGACACTGTTGACCACCACATTCTCCTCCATCGCCTCCAACACTACACTGGACTCTCTGACAGTGCCCTCCTCTGGTTTCACTCCTACCTCACCAAGTTCGTGGCCCTGGGGGATTCTAAATCTCAGCCCCACATGGTCACTTGTGGGGTCCCCCAGGGCTCAGTGCTCGGTCCCACCCTCTTCATCATCTACTTGCTTCCTCTCAGTCGTGTCATCAGCAAGTATGGAGTTTCATTTCACTGCTATGCTGATGACACACAGCTATACATCAAGGTCATCCCCTCCTTCACCCCCTCTACCACCATCACTTGTCTTACCTCCTGCCTGGAGGAGATAAAGACCTGGATGAGTCAAAACTTCCTGCAGCTTAATAGCTCAAAAACTGAAGCAATTCAGATTGGTACCCCTCACCAGCTCCACTCCTCCCCCATTACCTCCATATCCTTCTCCGGCCACAACATTTAACTCTGCCCTTCTGTTACTAACTTGGGGATCAAATTTGATCCCCAGCTCACTTTTGATAACCACATCAAGTTTATTTGTAAAAATTCCTTTTTCCACCTCCGCAACATTGCCAAACTCCGCCCCTCCCTCTCTCTCCCCGCTGCAGAGAAGCTCATCCATGCCTTTGTCTCCTCCAGACTGGACTACTGTAACGCACTCCTCATTGGGATTCCTGGCAGGAGCACCCAAAAGCTCCAGTATGTACAAAACAGCGCTGCCAGGGTCCTGATGAGGGTGCGGAAATATGATCACATCACGTCCGTCCTTCGCACTCTTCACTGGCTCCCCATTCACCTCCGTATTGAATATAAACTCCTCCTCCACACCCATCACTGCCTGCACGGTGATGCCCCCACTTACCTCACAGAATTTCTCACACCACACACCACCTCCAGAACCCGGTCAGGCCAAATGCACCGTCTACGTGCACCCAGGACAAAGCTCAAAACCATGGGCGACAGGTCCTTCGTGGCAGCTGCTCCCCGTCTGTGGAATACCCTGCCTGACCACCTCAGGGTCCCGCAGACAGTGGATGATTTTAAAAAAGAACTCAAAACCTTTCTTTTTAAAAAAGCGTATTTTAACTTAACTATTTATTTTATTGTTGTACTGTTGTTTCTATGTTGCACTTTGAGGTTTTGTTTAAAACAAAAAGTGCATTACAAATAAAATCTATTATTATTATTATTAAAGGCCAGGCTACCAAGGTTAGAGATGTGGATGGCATTTGGAATGGCAGCTGGAGGGTCCCTATCCAGCAATGGCAGGACCCCCAGGGCTACCAAGGCCTGAAACACCTGCCTTCAATGATAGTTCTGAGAGAAAACCGTGGCTACATCCACTACCAAGGACAACCTAAACTCTGCCGCAAGTGTGGTGAGCATGGGCACTTGGTGGAGGCTTGCACTAAAGTGGTCTGTGGTAAGTGTAGAGAAATTGGACATGTTTATGAAGAATGTACCAATGGCAGAAAGTGCAACCTCTGTGGTGACTCCAACCATCTCTACAGAGACTGCCCAATGTCCTTTGCCAACAAGTTGAAGGCCGGAACAAAAAACGAAAAGGGACAAAATGGAATTTTGGGAAAAAAGCTTTTTGAAGAGGTGGGTCCACAAATTTCAAATCTCCCGCCAAAATATGTGATTGGGGGAGGGCAGGGGAGGGGCCTGTGGAGGCCCCTCCCACTGGTTGTACAGAGGGAGAGGGGCGGGTGCCTCCAGAGCCTCCACCCACTGAACACCCAGAGGAGGAGGAGCTAATGATGGCAGAAGCAGAAACTAGTTCAGAAGATAGCACTGAAGCCCTCCTCAACACTGCCCAGTACCCAAAGAGGCCTTTATCGGAATCATCTTCTGAGAGTGTACCACTCTCGGAGAAAAGGGGAAGAGTTGAGACTCTTTCAGACAGTACCTCTGTGGAGGAGTCCAGAGTCTTCCCTTACGATTCACCAAATGAGGTCTCTTTTTTGTCAATAGCTCTACTATCAACCCCACGACCGAAGCCCATCCCAAAGGGAAGGAGGGGAAATTGTGTTTTAAATTCGTTTTAGAATCTGTTAACCTATTTTTAGTCCAAAAAAATGTCATACTTGTTTTTAAACCATACTCATGGCGCTCACTTTCTCTACTATTAATGTGAGAAGTATGAAGTCGCGAGTTAGAGCTCAGAGTATTTTATCCTGTCTTAAAACTTTTAAATCAGATGTGTTTTTATTACAAGAATGTGCAATACCGTTTTTAACTCACCATTTGGAGCGGCTTAAATGAAAACAAAAATGATGGAGTGGCCATTTTAATTAAAAATCCACTGGTGGCAGTGAAGGGCAGCACTGTGGTGAGAGACGGACGGGCACTTTTAGCACATCTGACTTTTATGGGTGTTATAAGAATTTTAATGTTTAGAGTTACTGGGGGTTTATAGTTCTCTTCAGGTCATTTCAAATTCATGACATTGCTTGTCACAGGACTTTTTTTTTTTTTTTTTTTAAACCAGGGACTAGCCACCCACCGATTGACCCCTGTCTTCTTTTCCGATCACCTGATGCTATCCTGCACTCTTTCACTCTCCCCCGGTGTGACTTCAGAAAGTGGTCTGTGGAAACTCAACTGTTCCTTGTTACAAGACATAGAATTAGTCCGTCAGTACAGGGAGCAGTACCAAGAGTGGCAGACCCTTCAGGACCTGCATGAGACACAAGCACATTGGTGGGAAAATGGTGAAAAGTAGGACTAAATCTTTTTTTAAACAGGCAGGGAAAAGGAAAAAGGAGAAAGAAATGTTGGGACTGCAAAAACGCCTCCAATGGTATTTTAACTTAAAACAAAATGGACTGGATTTTAATGAAGAAATACCACAAGTAAAAAAAGAAATGTTGGTCTTAGCAGAAATTTTTATTTTATTTTTTTATTATTATTTTAAGGAGTAAAGAAAAAGAACTAGAGGAAGGTGAAAAGTGTACAAGGTACTTTAAAAAAAAAATACTAACAAAAAGTAAAACTTTTTTAAAAGTAAAGAAAGAAAGAAGATGGCAAAATGGCTGAAACAACAGAAGAAATAAAAGAAATTGTTGAAACCTTTTACCAAAACTTTTACAGTAAAAAAGAGATTCACAGAGACACCTTGCAAGAAATTCTAAAATTCACTGAAATATAACAGACGTTTTGCTTTTAACCCAAAATTTGACACTTTTAGAATTTTAGAACTTATTGATTGTTTTAATGGATTTTGAACGACTAGACCGACTACCAGACAGTTTTAGATTAGGAATGATTCACCCGGATCAAGCCTGTGCCATCCCAGGGAGGAAGATCACCGACAGCCTCGTACTGATCCGAGACACCATCTGTTATGCGAGAGACAGAAACATTCGGCTAGTAGTCCTTAACTTAGATTTTGAGAAAGCCTTTGATCGGGTCTCGCACCAGTACCTCTTTGAGGTACTGCAAAAAGTGGGTCTTCCTGATTAGGTTTATAGCGTGGGTGGGACTGCTGTACCGGGGCATCACCAGCAAATTTGTGGTTAACGGGCATCTGACAAAAGCAGTGCAAATCAACTGCGGTGTCCGTCAGGGTTGTCCGTTATCTGCCCTCCTGTATGTACTCTGTATTGAACCACTGGCACAGACCTTGAGAAGGGACCAACGAATCAGGGGGGTGGGCATCCCGGGTGGGGGCGGGCTCACCTCCAAATGCATTTTATATATGGACGACGTAAATGTCTTATGCACCAACCTTTTATCCGTTAACAGGACATTGGACTTGACTAACTGGTTTGGACGAGCCTCTGGGTCCAAACTAAATCGAAAAAAGACCCAAGCCCAATATTACGGACCCTGCACCCCAGACGAGACTACAGGAGTATCCCTTACTGTGACCCAAAGGACAAAAGATACAGGGAATTAAATTTGATTGGGAAGGGGGAGGGAGCTTAAATTGGGCTGACATGATAGGGAAAGTGAGGCAGAGACTGGGGTTATGGACTATTAGAGGACTGACCATGGAAGGGAAGGTTTTATTCATCAAGGCAATGATTTTACCGTTGGTTTTACTCATCAGCTCTGTTTTTATTCCCCCTAGGAGAGTCATTTTAATTCTGGAGAGAGCCATTTTTACTTTCTGTGGGGCTCGAAGTGGGAACGGCTGAGGAGAGAAATAATGAAAAGAACAAAAGAAAACAGAGGAAAAGGAGTCCTCGATTTTTATCTTTTCCTTGGGGCAAAATTTACAGCACTGCACTTGGCACTTTGTAGGGACCCATCCGGAACGCCAAAGACATTGGTAATGGCCAAGTTTTGGATGGGTTCCTACCTACGAAGAAAAAAATTCTTACCCACTGATCTTAAAGTTCCAGTGTCTTTTAACCTGCCTGAGCTTTATACTTTTATCCCCACCTTTTTAAAGCATTTTAATCTAGAGCATGAGGAGTTGCAGATTTTAAATAATCATCGTCTTTTAAACTCTGTTGTGCAGGAGCGGGAACCGGTGAGTCCAGTGCGCGGGCTCGCATTCGGTGAGCCCTCCATAGTTTGGCGCAACGTCAAGCATCCTGCTCTCTCAAACAGGCTTCGGGACCTGTCCTGGATGGTGGCTCATGAGATTCTCCCAGTCAGGTCCGTCATGCACTCCCGGGGCATGTCCAAGAATGCCACATGCCCCCGGCCGGGTTGTGGCGTGCCCGAGTTGGTGAGGCATCTGCTCTGGGAGTGCAGCACTGCTGCAGACCAGTGGGCGACAGCCGGCTCCTTGCAATTCTCATACCTACCATTAGGGGAGGTCCTCACAGCGCAACTGGTGCTGTATGGGGTGAGCCAAGGTCTGAGCATGACAAAGAAGGACTTTGAAAAATGTGGCTCAACCTCGCCGCCATCAAAGACGCCACAGGACACAGTCGCAAAGAAGAATCGCCTCTGTGCCCATTCGGATGAAGGTGACCGAAGCTACACAACAAAAGGTCAAAGTAGCAACGGTCTGGCTCTCCGGGAGAGGCAGCTCAGAAGGAGCAGCAGGGTGGAAATCTCCTCTGAGCATGACAGGTTCCTGAGAGATCAAATGTTTGGGAGAGTGGGATGGTTTTGTCCATGGTAAGGACTTACCCCGCTCCTGCATAAAATGGACTTTTAACAGCTGCATTCAAACTGTTTTTATCTGACATTGTTTTACGTGAAACATGTTTTAATTGGCACAGACATTGAGAAGGGACCAACGAATCGGGGGGGTGGGCATCCAGGGTGGGGGGGGGGGTCTCACCTCCAAATGCATTTTATATATGGACGACGTAAATGTCTTATGCACTGACCTTTTATCAGTTAACAGGACACTGGACTTGACTGACTGGTTTGGACGAGCCTCTGGGTCCAAATTAAACCGAAACAAGACCCAAGCCCAATATTTCAAACCTTGGACCCCAGACGAGACTACAGGACTCTCCCTTACTGTGACCCAAGGACAAAAGATACTGGGAATTAAATTTGATCGGGAAGGGGGAGGGAGCTTAAATTGGGGAAAAGTGGGAAAGTGAGGCAGAGACTGGGGTTATGGACTCTTAGACCATGGAAGGGAAGGTTTTAATCATAACAGCATAACATTAACAACTGCATTCTTTTTTTTTCTTTTTTTAAAAAAACACTTTTATTGAAACTATTTTTATCTGACATTGTTTTACATGTTTTAATTGTGATAATTTACTGACTACCTTTTTACAACTAAACCTTAAAATATGTTTATAAATTATTGTAAAACGTATTGGATAATTTGTTTTTGAATGAATAAACTTTTTTTGAAAGAAAAAATCTGTTCTTATCATTTTAATATTTGATACGTCCCCTACCCGGGGACCATATATTAAATGGATTTTTGTAATAGGGAGATTTACATTTAGTCATTTAGCAGACGCTTTTATCCAAAGCGACTTACAAGTGAGGAAATCAATGGAAGCAATTTCAACAACACAAGGTAACAAAAAGCATAAGTGCACAAAAAACTAGTCAGTTAAAACCTAGCACAGCATACAAAGCTAAGGATAGGAAAGTTCTGTCTACAGAATCTGCTGATCTTGTAGCAGCAGGTAGATCATTCCACCAATGTGGAACAGATCCAGAGAAAGTACGCGAGAGTGATTTTTTTTCCTTTTTGGGATGGTACAACCAGACGTTGTTCATTTGGAGATCGCAGGGATCTGGTAGGAACATAGGTCTGTGTTAGTGAGTGAAGATATGAGGGGGCGGAGCCAGTGGTGGTCTTGTAGGCCAAGAGCATAGCTTTGAACTTGATGCATGCATCAACCGGGAGCCAGTGTAACCTAATGGGGAGAGGAGTTACGTGCGCTCTCTTTGGTTCTTTAAAGACCACTCTTGCTGCTGCATTCTGGATGAGCTGCAGAGGTTTGGTTGTGCAGGCAGGGAGTCCAGCCAAAAGAGCATTGCAATAATCCAGTTTGGACAAGACAAGAGCCTGAACTAGGAATTGCGTAGAGTGCTCCGATAGGAAAGGTCTAATTTTTCTGATGTTGTAGAGGATGAATCTACAAGACCTGGTGGTGCTGGCAACATGACTTGTGAAGTTTAGTTGATCATCAATTACCACTCCCAGATTTCTGGCAGTGCTGGACGGTGTAATGGTTGATGAGCCTAGTTGAATGGAGAGGTTGTGGTGGGTCTTTGGGTTGGCAGGAATCACTAGCAGTTCTGTTTTTCCAAGGTTCAGCTGCAGGTGATGGTCCTTCGTCCAAAGTGAGATGTCACTCAGGCACGCCGAGACACGAGCAGAGACCGTCGGATCATCAGGTTGAAATGACAAGTGGAGTTGAGTGTCATCTGCAGCAGTGATAGGAAAAGCCTTGCTTCTGAATGACAGAGCCAAGAGATGTCATGTAAATGGAAAAGAGTAGTAGAGATGGAATCAGGGGCTTGCTCCGTCCTCTCCACGCATCGACCTGGTATTGCAGTATCTCCAGGAACGGTGCACCCTCCTAACTGTAAACAAAAACAATATCGGACTACTGCTCCTACTGCAAAAGGTAATGCTAAAATCAAGCCCAGTTTGCTAGCGGACGAGGGCTTAACTTCCAGTTTACTTGAGCCTAAATGACGTGGATTCGGCTTCCAGTTTGCTCTAGCCCCCCAGACCAGGGCTCAGCTTCCAGGTTGCTCTAGCTTAGCTCTAGCTGACCTGTATTCGTCTTCCAGATTGGCTGATCTGAGCAAGACTGTAAGCGGGTTTTTGTCTGGAACACCAGTCTTTTCAGGAATTGTCTACTCCATCTCAAATGGGGTATTTACAGTCAGTAGCTCCAGTTTACTACAACAGTGCGCTCAGGAGACCACGTGGTAAGGTAGCAAGGCTAGAAGCAGTGGAGCAGGGTTTAAGCTGTTCTATCATGGTGTGGACAGGAAGAGAAATGGAGTAGGAGTGAACGCTGAAGGAGTTTGTGAAGAATGTCCGGGAGGTAAAGAGAATGTCAGATAGGTTGATGAGTCTGAAGCTGGAAAACGTGTGATGATGAACATTGTTAGTGCTTAAGCTTCACAAGTAGGTTGTGAACAAGAGGAGAAAAACAGAGTTGTGGATACTACAGAGGTATTAGGTTGATGAGTCACACAATGAAGATGTGGGAAAGAGTAGTGGAAGCTAGGCTAAGGGAGAAGTGAGCATCTGTGAGCAGCAGTATGGTTTCATGCCAAGAAAGCACTACAGATGCAATATTTGCTTTGAGCTATGACGGGGTGCCAAGAGAGAGGCTGTGGTATTGTGTGAGGAGGTCTGGAGCGACAGAGAAGTATGTTAGAGTGGTGCCGGATAAATACGATAGCAGTAGGACTGTTTTACTTAGAACATATTAAGTAGGCTCCACAGTTAGGTAGAGCATCAATAAATTGAGAAAAACTCTTGCTGTCCCTCTCCACGGAAATCTTTAGTAAAAGGCAAAAGATTTATACGATCTGAAGAGAAACAAGAGAGTAGGGCTGAGACGTGTGGTGTAATATTTCTATGTGAAGGATTTGTTTTTGTGTGCTTAGGTAATTATTCACTTCTGGGGGTTTATGTTACTTATGTTTGGATTTACAGTTATGCATGGTTGAGAATATGTTATGATAACACAGCTAGGACCATGGGAAGGTAAAAGAGAAAACATGATGTCAAAAATGTATGGTTTAAATCATGATAAGGTGGTTGTGCAAACGCACACAGGGAAGATTTACTAGACAGGACAGAGAGTCTTTGTCGGGAGAAACCAGGTTTTAAAGGAAGAAGATGCTGATGAGAAGGGGTCCTCAAAGCCCTAACAAAATAGACATAAATAAACTGTCATGTGAAAACTGTATAAAAGCTTGGGTCGAATGTGTAATCTTCAGTAGAGCAGGTGTGTCTACTCGGGTCGTTTATTGTGTTGGTTGTGAACAATAAAGACTCTATGGCATTGAAATGTTGGTGCGTTCATGACTTATTCCATCCGATTGTGCCAAAGACTGAGAGGTCAGTTTTTGGACACTACAGACGCCAGAGTGCCCAAGCACCAGTAGCCCCACGCAGTCCTGTCACGGCGTCAAGTGGTAAACTCTAATTTGCATGATACACTTGAAGCCAGTTCTCATTAAGAAAATTGCAGATTATTTTCCAAAATGTGGTCTGGGACACTGAGTGGGATCTGGACAAAATACAGTGGTGATTGAAAGGTAAAATGTTTTATTAATGTGCATAAAGACGCCAAGAAAAGATGGAAAAATCTCCAAAAGGCATCAAATGACAGATTAGACATCCTTATAATAAGCAAAAAAAAGTTAGATTTTATTTTATATTTTATATCATTTCTTTCAAAATAACAAAACATTTTTTTGTTCGGACACCCTGCAGAGTTAATACCTTGTACTGCCCCTTTTGGGAAGTATCACAGCTTGTAAACACTTTTTGTAGCTAGCCAAGAGTCTTTCAATTCTTGTTTGAGGTATCTTTGCCCATTCATTCTTACAAAAGTCTTCCAGTTCTTTGAGATTTCTGGGCTATCTGTCACGTACTGCTCTTTTAAGGTCTATCCATAGATTTTCAATTATTTTGAGGTCAGGAGTTTGTGAAGACCATGGCAAAACCTTTAGTTTATGCCTCTTGATGTAATCCACCATGGATTTTGAGGTGTGTTTAGGATCATTATCCATTTGTAGAAGCCATTTTCAGCTTTTTCACAGATGGCATCAAGTTAGCTTCCAAAATTTGCTGAAATTTTATTGAATCCATTTTTCCGTCTACTCGTGAAATGTTCCCCATGCCACTGGCTGCCATACAACCCCAAAACATGATCGATCCACCCCCGTGCCTAACAGTTGGACAGAGGTTCTTTTCATTAAATTCTGTGCCCTTTCGTCTTCAAACATACCTTTGCTCATTACGGCCAAAAAGTTCTATTTTAACCTCATCGGTCCACAGAACTTGTTTCCAAAATGCATCAGGCTTGTCTATATGTTCATTTGCAAACTTCAAACGCAGATTTTTGTGTTGAGTACGTAGAAGAGGTTTTCATCTGGTAAGTCTTCCATGAAGTCCATATTTGTACAAGTATCTCTTTATAGTAGAATAGTGTACCACAACTCCAGTGTCTGCCAGATCTTTCTGGAGGGATTGTGCAGTCAAACATGGGTTTTGACTTACTTTTCTCACAATCCTGCGAGCTGTCCTGTCTGATATTTTTCTTGGTCTTCCAGATCTTGCTTTAACTTCCACTGTTTCTGATGACTGCCATTTTTTAATTACATTCTGAACAGAGGATATTGGCATCTGAAAACGTTTTGCTATCTTTTTATAGCCTTCTCCTGCTTTGTGAGCGTCAACTATTTTTAGTTTCAGTTTTCTAGTCAACTGCTTAGAAGAACCCATGGTGCTGATTGTTGGGGAAAGGTCAGCTGAGTCTGGGCATTTTAAAACCTTTGAGATTGACATCACCTGGTCTACCCAGACGATGATTGAGAACAATTTATGACACTGTCAGGTCTTAGCTTGCCAAAGAGGGCAGTACAAGGTATTAACTCTGCAGGGTGCCCAAACTTTTGCAGACACCTTTTTTTTCTGTTATTTTAAAAGTCTAAATGAGGGAAATAAAATCTAACTCTTTTTGACTTATTAATATGTCTAATCTGTCATTTGATGCCTTTTGGTGATTTTTCCATCTTTTCTTGGCTTCTTTATGCACATTAACCCTTGTACCCTGAAAAAAAAAGTTACACTCTTACCATTTGGGAACAAAAATGTCCTCTTCCAAAACATCATAAAAATAGTATGTTAATATTTTTTTCTACTTTTTTTGCATAAATCTCTTAATCCACATCAATCCTGATCATAAATGTCAAATATTTAAATATTTTCAAAAGTTTAACCCTTTAAATGCCAGTGTATACAATGGCATCTAAAAATGTTGTTAAAAAAATCACTAAAAATAGCAATATTTTTTAATAATCTGTATGCAAAGTGCTATTTTCTTGGGGGGATTATTAGAGTCATGGATGTGCCATTGATTGGCAATAACATTGATTTTGATAGGGTTTTAATTTTTTTGTAATGTCTGATTTAACAAAAAAGTTACACTCTTACCATTTGGGGACAAAAATGTCCTCTTCCAAAACATCATAAAAATAGTATATGTTAATATTTTTTTCTACTTTTTTGCATAAATCTCTTAATTCACTTCAGTCCTGATCATAAATGTCAAATATTTTAATATTTTCACAATTTTAACCCTTTGTATACCAGTGTATGTAATGGTATCTCAAAATACTGTTATACAATCAATTAGAAATAGCAATATTTTTCATAATCTGAATGTAAAGTGCAATTTTCTTGGGGGGATTATTAAAGTTGTGGATGTGCAATTGGTTGACATTAAAATGCATTTTGATCAATTATAATTTTTTATGCTTTGTATGATTTAATAAATAACTCCCATTGGATCTCCTCAAAACTGCAGTTTGGAACCTTAACTTTTTTTGTTTTGATTTATGTGTTTTTGAAGTGAAAGAATAAAAGGTATAGTTTAACCCCTTTGTCACCATGAACTTTTAACAACTCCTACATAGCGAAGCAAGAACGTCCTGCTGCTCAGCACTGTTCACCGGGAGCCGGCTATCAGCTTTGAACTTCTTTGTGTTATGGATGATTGTGAATCCAACCTTGAACAAGAGCGCCGGATGTTCTTAGTGGAGCATTGGTCACTCCACTAATCCAACAACGCAGGCAGCTACCCCACGCACAAAGCGCGGCTGCAGCAGAAACGCAGGAGCCACAGCAAGGGCAGGACAGTGTCAGTGGGTACCCAGGGACTTCCAAATACTCAAAAAGACGACTGTGTATACAATGCACTGGCCCATGGCAGAAGGCCTTGGTTAAGCTCTTGGTTTGGACGGGAATCTAAAACTGTTCTGAGGATTGGCTGATGTAATGGTATAATATACACTGGCATATAAAGGATTAAAATTCTTTTTTTTTTTTTAATATTTGGTATTTATGTTCAGGATTGATGTGGATTAAGAGATTTATGCAAAAAAGGTAGAAAAAAATATTAACATATACTATTTTTATGATGTTTTGGAAGAGGACATTTTTGTCCCCAAATGGTAAGAGTGTAACTTTTTTCTTAAATCAGACATTACAAAAAAATTAAAACTCCATCAAAATCAATGTTATTGCCAATCAATGGCACATCCATGACTCTAATAATCCCCCCAAGAAAATTTCACTTTGCATTCAGATTAGTAAAAAATATTGCTATTTTTTTAGTGATTTTTTTAACAACATTTTTAGATGCCATTGTATACACTGGCATTTAAAGGGTTAAAATTTTGAAAATATTTAAATATTTGACATTTATGATCAGGATTGGTGTGGATTAAAAGATTTTTGCAAAAAAAAGTAGAAAAAAATATTAACAGATACTATTTTTATGATGATTTGGAAGAGGACATTTTTGTCCCCAAATGGTAAGAGTGTAACTTTTTTGTTTAAATCTGACATTACAAAAAAAAAAATTAAAATCCATCAAAATCAATGTTATTGCCCATCAATGGCACATCCAAGACTCTAATAATCCCCCCAAGGAAATTTCCCTTTGCATTCAGATTATTGAAGATATTGCAATTTTTTAGTGATTTTTTAACAGTATTTTGGGATGCCATCATATACACTGGGATATAAAGGGTTAAAATTTTCAAAATATTTCAATATTTGACATTTATGATCAGGATTGATGTGGATTAAGAGATTTATGCAAAAAAAGTGGAAAAAAATATTAACATATACTATTTTTATGATGTTTTGTAAGAGGACATTTTTGACATCAAATGGTAAGAGTGTAACTTTTTTGTTAAATCTGACATTATAAAATTTTTTTTAAATCCATCAAAATCAATGTTATTGCCAATCAATGGCAAATCCATGACTCTAATAATCCCCCCAAGAAAATTGCACTTTGCATTCAGATTATTAAAAATATTGCTATTTTTGGTGATTTTTTTAACAGTATTCTGAAATGCCATCATATACACTGGGATATAAAGGGTTAAAATTTTCAAAATTATCCAATATTTGACATTTATGATCAGGACTGAAGTGGATTAAGGGATTTATGCAAAAAAGTAGAAAAAAATATTAACATATACTATTTTTATGATGTTTTGTAAGAGGACATTTTTGACCTCAAATGATAAGAGTGTAACTTTTTTGTTAAATCAGACATTACAAAAAAATTAAAACCCTATCAAAATCAATGTTATTGCCAATCAATGGCACATCCATGACTCTAATAATCCCCCCAAGAAAATTGCACTTTGCATTCAGATTATTAAAAAATATTGCTATTTTTTAGTGATTTTTTTAACCCTCTGGAGTCTAAGGGTATTTTTGGGGCTTGGAGAAGTTTTGTCATGCCCTGACATTTGTGCTTTTTTCAGTTTCTTATAAATATCTAAATGGCTAAAGTTTAATCTCACTGTAATCAGCACAAACTAGGCTATAATAATATGTGAGCAGCATGTATGTACATGATTGTGTTTTTGAGAAAAAAAATGTTATGCGTGGTTAGTGAAAAACTAAAAATGTTAAATCACTTGAATAAGGCAATAAAACACATACAGAAAATTGGTTCCCGGGACTTTTGAGAACTGGAGCTTGTAGCCTAGAATTTTTCTTTCTAAATGATGTGAAAATCATCTTGTTTACTCACTCACAGAAAACAATATATTGATTTAAATTTTCTAAGACACTTTTTGTGTAGAAAGGGTCTATGCGAGAGGGCGTGAACTATCATGAATATCATTGTCCTTCACACCTGAGAAGACAAAGGCCCGCATAATGAGCTGCATAATGAGCCATTCAGTCAGCTGTGTGACTGAGAGGGGAAGAATTACAAGAAAGAATGCGAGGACAAAATAAATGTATATATTTTTTGTTTATTATTTAGAATATTTAACTATCTGAAATAAAGAATAAAAAAATAAATAAAAATATTGTTGTTAACAACTGATGACATTTATTAAGAATTAGTGTTGTAAATACTATAATATATACAGTACAATACACTTTACTATAGTATGGTTCAAAAACACTATAGTATTTACTATAGCTAAATTACAATATATTTTTTTCATGTGGGATATAGGCATATCAATAGTACAATTTCTATTAACCCATACAGGAAGATTTGCTTATTGTGTCATCCAAACCACAAATAATGTTTCCATATTATTTAGGCATAGGCATAATAAAAGTACAATACTTTGCACTTACTCAGTATGATTTTCCAGCGAAGTCAAAACACGGGACTCGCGTGCCTTTGTTATGCATGATGCCGGTGATGCAGCCACAGTCCTAAAAGAAAATTGAAACTGTTGTTAGCAATTACCAGAGGATTCATAACTGATAATATATTACATCATTGATAAGAATAGACGCGCGTATATGTCTGCCGATGGCCCACTTATCAGCGACATTTGCAGCTTTATGATACATTTACACCTCGGACAATCGCGAACGCCAATAGCCGGGTATAACGCTTTTGAAACTTTTACCACATCTGATATTCGCCAACAAAAGCTAAGTTGGTAAACAATTTCACCATTTGGAAAAATACAGTCTACAGACGTCCAAATGTAGATATAAAATATGCTATAGCTGAGCAACATTTTAAATCATGAAGGTAATAATAAAAGGCTTACTCGTCAGGAATTATATCCTCCGCTGGATCCAGACGTTCTTCATAATGCAAACATTCATGATCTGAGTCATGTTCTTCCTCTGAGGAGAAAGTAGCCTCTTCGTCGCTGTCCATGACCATCCGAAGTGCTTCTTCACCCGTGTATCGTGCCATCATCCAAACGCGCAGAAAAAAGTAAGTAGTTCTATGATGAAACTTGACGTTTTATGTCATTTCTCGGGGGCGTGTACGTGATTACCTGGCTCACCTCAGTTCATTTCCATATGAACAGCGCGCTAAGAGGGAGGCGGGAACACATTATCTATAATGAGACGATACAGGAGAAACTGGACCAGTCCTTACGTTCATATAAATTACATAAAAATAGATTATTTGTTTTTTACTTGAATCTGTTTATTTAAAAGTAGACATTTCAAGCTTTCTATACATATATTTATCTTGTATTTGAGGCAAGTATTCGCTGAGATTCGGGATGTTTCATTTAGGTGTCTGTGACGAGAGGTGACAGAGACAGAGATGGCAGATAACGCACTCTGTTTATTTTCTTTATTCTACAAAAGTACAGCGTTTTGTTTTTATCATGAGTGTATACAAAAAAAAGTAGACCCTTTACAGATTTGATTGATGTGTTGCTCTTATCTGTACGATCAAAACTGGAAGTGCAATTTAAGTTATTTTCGGCGTTATCAGGAGATTAAGCCGCAAAACGCGTATACGCGTTTATCGACTCCAGAGGGTTAACAATATTTTTAGATGCCATTGTATACACTGGCATACAAAGGGTTAAAATTTTGAAAATATTTAAATATTTGACATTTATGATCAGGATTGATGTGGATTAAGAGATTTATGCAAAAAAAGTAGAAAAAAATATTAACATATACTATTTTTATGATGTTTTGGAAGATGACATTTTTGTCCCCAAATGGTAAGAGTGTAACTTTTTTTTTAAATCTGACATTACAAACATTTTTTAAAATCCATCAAAATCAATGTTATTGCCAATCAATGGCACATCCAAGACTGTAATAATCCCCCCAAGAAAATTGCACTTTGCATTCAGATTATGAAAAATATTGCTATTTTGTAGTGATTTTTTTAACAATATTTTGGGATGCCATTATATACACTGGCATATAAAGGGTTAAAATTTTGAAAATATTCAAATATTTGACATTTATGATCAGGACTGAAGTAAATTAAGAGATTTATGCAAAAAAGTAGAAAAAATATTAACATATACTATTTTTATGATTTTTTTGGAAGAGGACATTTTTGTCCCCAAATGGTAAGAGTGTAACTTTTTTGTTAAATCAGACATTACAAAAAAATTAAAACCCTATCAAAATCAATGTTATTGCCAATCAATGGCACATCCATGACTCTAATAATCCCCCCAGGAATATTGCACTTTTTGACCTCAAATGGTAAGAGTGTAACTTTTTTGTTAAATCAGACATTACAAAAAAAATAAAACTCCATCAAAATCAATGTTATTGCCAATCAATGGCACATCCATGACTCTAATAATCCCCCCAAGAAAATTGCACTTTGCATTCAGATTATTAAAAAATATTGCTATTTTTTAGTGATTTTTTAACAACATTTTTAGATGCCATTGTATACACTGGCATACAAAGGGTTAAAATTTTGAAAATATTTAAATATTTGACATTTATGATCAGGATTGATGTGGATTAAGAGATTTATGCAAAAAAAAGTAGAAAAAATATTAACATATACTATTTTTATGATGTTTTGGAAGATGACATTTTTGTCCCCAAATGGTAAGAGTGTAACTTTTTTTTTTAATCTGACATTACAAAATTTTTTTAAAATCCATCAAAATCAATGTTATTGCCAATCAATGGCACATCCAAGACTCTAATAATCCCCCCAAGAAAATTGCACTTTGCATTCAGATTATAAAAAATATTGCTATTTTTTTGTGATTTTTTAACAATATTTTGGGATGCCATTAGATACACTGGCATATAAAGGGTTAAAATTTTGAAAATATTCAAATATTTGACATTTATGATCAAGACTGAACTGGATTAAGAGATTTATGCAAAACAAGTAGAAAAAAATATTAACATATACTATTTTTATGATGTTTTGGAAGAGGACATTTTTGTCCCCAAATGGTAAGAATGTAACTTTTTTTTTTAAATCTGACATTACAAAAATTTTTTAAAATCCATCAAAATCAATGTTATTGCCTATCCAGAATTAAAATCACTCTCCTAGAGGGAATAAAAACAGAGCTGATGAGTAAAAACAATGGTAAAATCACTGCCTTGATGATTAAAACCTTCCCTTCCATGGTCAGTCCTCTAAGAGTCCATAGCCCCAGTCTTTGCCTTACTTTCCCTATCACGTCGGGCCAATTTGAACTCCCTCCCCCTTCCCGGTAAAATTTAATCCTCAGTATCTTTTGTCTTTGGGTAACGGTAAAGGATAGTCCTGCAGTCTCGTCGGGGGTCCAAGGTCCGTAATATTGGGTCTTGTTTCGATTTAATTTGGACCCAGAGGCTCGTCCAAACCAGTCAGTCAAGTCCAGTGTCCTGTTAACGGATAAAAGGTCAGTGCATAAGACATTTACATCGTCCATGTATAAAATGCATTTGGAGGTAAGCCCGCCCCCACCCGGAATGCCCACCCCTCTGATTCATTGGTCCCTTCTCAAGGTCTGTGCCAGTGGTTCAATACAGAGTACATACAGGAGGGCAGATAACGGACAACCCTGTCGGACACCGCAGTTGATTTGCAGTGCTTTTGTCAGATGCCCGTTAACCACAAATTTGCTGGTGATGCCCCAGTACAGCAGTCCCACCCACGCTATAAACCTATCGGGAAGACACACTTTTTGCAGTACCTCAAAGAGGTACTGGTGCGAGACCCGATCAAAGGCTTTCTCAAAATCTAAGTTAAGGACTACTAGCCGAATGTTTCTGTCTCTCGCATAACAGATGGTGTCTCGGATCAGTACGAGGCTGTCGGTGATCTTCCTCCCTGGGATGGCACAGGCTTGATCCGGGTGAATCAATTCCTTTAAAACCAAGGACAAACGTGAGGCTAAAATCTTACTAAAAAGTTTACAGTCCAGATTTAAAAGGGTTATAGGTCTCCAGTTAGTCAAGTCCGTCTTGTCTTTGTCTTTGGGGAGGAGAGTCACTATCCCTAATCTAAAACTGTCTGGTAGTTGGCCTAGTCGTTCAAAGTCCATTAAAACAGTAAACACTAAAATGTCCCAAAAGGTTAAGTAAAACTCCACTGGGAGGCCATCCGCTTCCGGGGATTTTCCTTTTTTAAAACTTTTTAAACATTTACTTAACTCTAAAAGGGTAAAACTTTGGGTTAAAAGCACACCGTCTGTTATTTTGTTTTCAATGGATTTTCAAACTTCCTGTAAGGTGTCTCTGTGAATCTCTTTTTTATTGTACAATTTTTGGTAAAAGGTTTCAACAATTTCTTTTATTTCCTCTGTTGTTTCAGCCATTTTGCCATCTTCTTTCTTTACTTTTAAAAACGTTTTACTTTTTGTTAAAATTTTCTTAAAAAAGTACTTTGTACACTTTTCACCTTCCTCTGTTTCTTTTTCTTTACTCCTTAAAATAAATTCTTTGCTTTTAATTTCTGCTAAAGCCGACATTTCTTTTTTTACTTGTATTTCTTCATTAAAATCAAGTCCATTTTGTTTCAAGTTAAAATACCGTTGGAGGCGTTTTTGCAGTCCCATCATGCATCTATTTTCTTTCTCCTTTTTTCTTTTCCCTGCTTGTCTAAAAAGGTTTTAGTCCTATTTTTTACCATTTACCACCAGTGTGCTTGTGTCTCATGCAAGTTCTGAAGGGTCTGCCACTCTTTGTAATGCTCCCTGTACTGACGGACTAAGTCTATGTCTTGTAACAGGGAGCAGTTGAGTTTCCACAGACCACTTCCTGAAGTCACACCGGGGGAGAGTGAAAGAGTGCAGGATAGCATCAGGTGATCGGAAAAGAAGACAGTGGTCAATCTAGCATCGGTGGGTGGGCAGTCCCTGGTAAAAACATAATCAATGCGATAGGCTCTGGTGCCATCACCACTGAACCAGGTGAAGCCCTCCTCTCTGGGATGCACATTCTTGTAATTAAAACACATCTGATTTAAAAGTTTTAAGACAGGATAAAATACTTTGAGCTCTAACTCGCGACTTCACACTTCTCACATTGATGGTAGAGATAGTGAGCGTCATGAGTATGGTTAAAAACAAGTATGATATGTCATAAGGCTGAAATAGGTAGAAAAAAAAACTAAAACGAACTTAAAACACAACGTGATGTATTGTGTAAATGGGGCTCAGCCTTTTCTCTTGTCGAGGAGAGGGAAGGGGGTTTTGCCACATTTCCCCTCCTTCCCTTTGGGATGGGCCTCGGTTGTGGGGTTGATTGTAGAGCTATTGACAAGAAAGAGACCTCATTTGGTGAATCGGAGGGGAAGACTCTGGGGTCCTCCACAGAGGTACTGCACTACACCACAACTTAAAATGTTTTTTTTATCTGCACTCTTCTTTTATCTGCACTTCTTCTTTTATAATGCTTTTAATTTTTCTTATGTTTCTAAATCTAAATCTTGTAAATTGTCTTTTATTTCTGAAAAGCACTTTGAGTTACCCAGTGTATGAATTGTGCTTTATAAATAAAATTGCCTTGCCTTGCATACTGTCTGAGAGAGTCTCAACACTTCCCCTCTTCTTCGAGAGTGATGCACTCTCAGAAGACGATTCCGATAAAGGCCTCTTTGGGTAATGGGCAGTGTTGAGGAGGGCTTCAGTGCTGTCCTCTGAACTAGTTTCTGCTTCTGCCATCATTAGCTACTCCTCCTCTGGGTGTTCAGTGGGAGGGACCTCTGTAGGCACCCGCCCCTCTCCCTCTGTACACCCATTGGGAGGGGCCTACCTCATTTGCTTCTTCCCCAATCACAAATTTTGGCGGGAGATTTGAAATTTGTGGACCCGCCTCTTCAAAAAGCTCTTTCCCAAATCTAAATGTGTTCCATTTTGTCCCTTTTCCTTTTTTGTTCCGGCCTTCAACTTGTTGGCAAAGGATTTTGGGCAGTCTCTGTAGAGATGGTTAGAATCTCCACAGAGGTTGCACTTTCTGCCATTGGTACATTCTTCATAAACATGTCCAATTTCTCTACACTTACCACAGACCACTTTGGTGCAAGCCTCCACCAAGTGCCCATGCTCACCACACCTGCGGCAGAGCCTGGATTGTCCTTGGTAGTGGATGTAGCCACGGTTTTCTCCCAGAACTATCATTGAAGGCAGGTGTTTCAGGCCTTGGTAGCCCTGGGGGTCCTGCCATTGCTGGACGGGGACCCTCCAGCTGCCATTCCAAATGCCATCCACATCTCTAACCTTGATAGCCTGGCCTTTTACCGTGCAATATCTCCCCAGCCACAAACAAATGTCCTCTGCACTCACAGTTTCATTGAACATTCTGACAATGACATGTTTTAAAGAGTTATCAGTCAAGCTCTCAATAGTGAATGCTGAAAACTAGGGTTTTTCATTTTCAAGACGATTCCAAAATTCCTTAAACAAAATCGCAGAGTAAAAAACTCACATCAAAGCCTTTGTTAAAAGGCAATGTCAAAATGCAATTTATATCATCGGGGCAAAATTTTTGCGTTTTCTGAATGAGCTTCTTGGAAAAATCTAATCGTGAAATTTCCATGGTTTGCCCATTCAATATTTGGAAGGTAAAACGGACGCTGTGGTGCCTCCTCCTGCCGGCATACCTTTCTGACATTTTGGAGGCACCAACAGCCTAAAACCAAGTAAAATATACAATAAATAGCTGAAAGTAACAATAAAAATCTACTTACCCAAAAGTGCTGCAGTGCAGTAAAGTGCGGTTGTGTAAAAATAAAAACTATATGGATCACCAAGCTGCTGAAAAAAGAAAGAAAAATACAACAAATACAATAAACAAATGATTAAATACGGTACAATGTTCTCCTACCGTCAATTTAAAGGTTGAAGCCACACCTGGCAACTACCTTACTGACAAAGGAGGCGATCGCAGTCTCTGCTGCCGGTAAGATTAAGTTATAGAAACTACACTTGCTTTTAGCCAAAAGGCCGAGAAGCGATGCTCGAGAAAACCTATAAGAGCCAGTGGGATTCCCTCTGCTGTGACCCACATGAGCGGTTCAGACGACCTTGACGAGGTAATTCGGACAACTGGGGCTGCAGTGAAGTGGCTGGTGTCTGCAACTAATGCTAAGCTGTGTGACTGGTTCTCTGCGCTGGTGCAGTGTAAATTACAGTTAGGTTGTTTGTGTTATCTTTTAGGCTGTCTTTTAATCTCAAACATTGCTTTACACAATTGATCAGGGGAGAGCGCAAACGCAGTCCCCCACTACAATAAATTATACAGTCGAGATTCCCACATTTGGGGAATTCGTACGGATCAGCCAATCCTGAAGTGCGATGGACAAGCCTCGCCATGGGTGAACCACCTTCATGATCAGGGTATCGCCCCTGCCAGGTAAGTATGAGTTGATAATCTAAGAGGAAGCAGAAGTTTTTTTCAGCATGCCGAGTAAGGCCACGGGGCTCCGATGGGGTGATCTTTGGGCGGGGGCTGAGCCCCGCTCAGATCAGGCTAGCCGTACGCCGAATACAGTGCAACTCTGCTAAGCTAGTGCAACCTGGAAGCTGAACCCTGCTTATCTGGGCTAGAACAAACTGGAAGCTGAATCCACCACATTTAGGCTCAAGCAAACTGAAAGTTCAGCTCAACTAGTCTCAAACAAACCGGAAGTTGAGCCCAGCTAGGCTACATGTCCAAACAATCTCAACCTGGACTCTTAACTTTGTCTCCAAACCATGTCACATGAGCTGTCCCTCTGATGGACTCATTCCCGACCCTATCCATCCACGTTACTCCCAAAGAGAACCGCAACATTTTCAGCTCTACTACCTCTAGCTCTTCCTCCTGTCTTTTCTTCAGTGCGACTGATCCAAACCATACAACATTACTGGTCTCAAATACTGTCCTGTAAAACTTTCCTTTCATTCCCACTGGTACTCTTTTATCACACAACACACCTGACACTTTTCCCCACCCATTCCAACCTGCCTGCACACTCTCCATTGCTCTGGACTGTTGAACCTAAGTTCTTAAAATCCTCCACCTTTTTAAACCCTCCTCCCTGTAACCTCACTTTCCACTTGGATCCCTCTCATTCTCACACACGTATTCTGTCTTGGTGCAACTAGCCTTCATTCCTCTTCTCTCCAGAGCAATCCTCCACCTTATTAGACTTTCATCCACCTGCACACTGCTCTCACTAAAGAACCATGATGTTCAACAGTTTAAACCCAGCTCCACAGCTTCTAGCCATGCTATCTTACCACCTGGTCTCCTGGACACACAGAATGTCGACTTTCATCACTGTTCTAAACTGTTGTAGTAAACTGGGGTTACTAACAGAAAATACGCGATTAAAAATGGAGTAAACAATTCTGGAAAAAGACTGGTGTTTAACACAAAGACCTGTTTATAGTCTGGCGCCACCCCTCTACTGCAACTACCCTGATGCAGTAATGGTCAAACTCCAGGGCACCCCATTTTCACTAATTATGACAGGCAGCTTTGCACAGTGGCAGTATTGTAGCCCATGAGGTTTATCCGAGGCGCGATTATTGCTAGTTGAAAACTTTACCCAATACCCCGCCTGGATGACTTGAAATATAGTCCACTATGGCAATTTTTGATTGATCTCTGTTGGAGGCTTATTAGTTTGTTGAATGTAATTATATAGCTATATATATATATATATATATATATATATATATATATATATATATATATATATATATATATATATAGCTATACCAATTGCGTGGTAATTTGTTCAAAGTAAATCTGTCCTCAAAGACCAGTGAAACTGTCATGGGAATCTCATGGCCAGTGTTGTGCCTGAACGCATTCATTGAACGATAGTTCATGAACGCGTTCATATTTTGGGCGAACGTGAACTGAACATGCGGTATTACTGCCTGATGAACGTAACTGTGAACTCGTTCATTCTGGTGTCTGTGAACGGCACGCTCTCACAGGTTAACTTTGTTCAATAGGGTGCCAGATTTTTATAGAGCCTACCAGGCGAAAACCCGGCTAAAACACACCACAAACAGGTCTCAATATGTAGCGGTAAAACACCAAATCTGGCAACACCAGCCACAAGTGTCGCCCCGCCGTCCGCCGCATGCGTGACGCGTCATCAAAAAAAAAAAAAAAAAACAGCGGCGACAGCAGCACGTAACAAGACATATGATCATTTAAAAGAATTGTATGATTGCACCTTAATGATTACTGTCCTGTTTAATCCTCATGTTTTTGAGAATGTACTGTAGGGTTGAAAGTTGCAGCTGCTGCTAGTGTGGAGTGAATGGACAGCAACAAAGCATTAAAGCAACAATGAGGAAATGCTGTCCCCTCAATGCTAATGTAAACACTGGTTGGATAAGGATTCAAAATTGAATATGAAGATGAAATCTGACACATAGCTTCATTGTTAAAACTGATAAAATAATTGCTGTCTGTGATTCTACTGTATATGTGGCAATAATTTTGAAAAAGAATAGCTCGCAGCAACATATGGAAAAAAAGAACTAAGAAATAGTTCATTTTTGGAACCGTGAACTTAGTTCAAAATTTTGAAGTTTGAACTATGAACTGAACTAGTTCTTTTTAAAATATGTGAACTGAACTTTGAACTAGTTCTTGTAGAAAGTGAACTTTCCCAACACTGCTCATGGCCCTACATTTTGTTTTAATTAATTTATTTGGTCCTTTGGACACTAAAGTGACAAAGAGAAACATGCACATACAGTGGGGATCGAAACCTTGGGCGCCCCAGGTAAAAATTTGTATTAATGTGCAAAAAGAAGCCAAGAAAAGATGGAAAAATCTCCAAAAGGCATCAAATGACAGATTAGACATCCTTATAATAAGTTAAAAAAAATAGATTTTATTTCCCTCATTTACACTTTTAAAATAACAGAAAACAAAAAAAACAAAAAAATGGTGTCTGCAAAAGTTTTGGCACCCTGCAGAGTTAATACCTTGTACTGCCCCCTTTGGCAAGCTAAGACCTGACAGTGTCATGGATTGTTCTCAGTCATTGTCTGGGTAGACCAGGTGATAAAAAGATAGCAAAACTTTTCAGATGCCAATATCCTCTGTTTGGAATGTAATTAAGAAATGGCAGTCATCAGAAACAGTGGAAGTTAAAGCAAGATCTGGAAGACCAAGAAAAATATCAGACAGGACGGCTCACAGGATTGTGAGAAAAGTAAGTCAAGACGAAAGTTACAGCTGTAACTACGGTTCTATGAATCCCGGATGACCGCCAGAGGCAGTGCTTCAAGCACTGGATGATCATCCTTGCGCACTCGCAGGTCAAGAATTAATAACAACAAAGTCACCCGTGACCTCCCGATGACCCACGTGAGGCTATATAGTCACGTGACGCTGGAAGCTCAGTCCCAAAGACTTTCTCGAGAAAACACGAGGATTCCGAGGGACATGGCACTCTGGCGGTCATCCGGGATTCATAGAACCGTAGTTACAGCTGTAACTTTCGTTCTATTTCATCCCTTCTGACTGCCAGAGGCGGTGCTTCAAGCACAGGATGAAGAATACCAGCAAGGTCACGAGGAACCACCACCAGCCATACCTCACTGTGATGTAGATGAATGACGCCTGAGAACCCCTTTCAGTGGTTGCGGGGAGACGACGTTCACCCTGTAGAACCTTGCAAAAGTACTTGGGGTTGTCCATGATGCTGCTGCACAGATCACTCCCAAGGGCACCCCTTTCATTGCGGCCCAAGAAGTCGAGAGGCCCCTTGTGGAATGGCACCTCACTCCAGGTGGCTGCGACCGTCCCTGTAAAACATATGCCTTGGAAATAACCTCCACTATCCAGTGCGCGAGACGTTGCTTTGAGAGAGCCTGACCTTTACGTGGGCCGGCAAAGCAAACGAACAGGCTGTTCGACTGCCGTACCAACGCCGTGGCGCGTATATATGTCTCGAGAGCACGGACAGGACAGAGGGACTCTGAAGGAGCCCCAGCTTCAAAACGCGCCAGTCGTTGTTGCTGGGTGAGTGATGCACACCGCGGAACCTTCGGAATGAAAGTTGCATTAGGCCACAGGGAAACCCCTGACCCGTCAGGATGCCAATGACAACAGGACTCCTCAATGGACAGAGCGTGGAGCTCACTCACTCGTTTTGCCGAGGCCATAGCCAGAAGAAACGCTGTCTTCATTGAGAGCCACTTGAGACCCACACATGTAAGGGGCTCAAACGGGGGCGACCGCAGGGCCTCAAGAACCAGGGAAAGATCCCACGCCGGGACCTTAGGACGGCTAGCGAGATGCAAACAGCGAGCACCCTTCAGAAACAGTGAGACATCTCTGTTACGGCCCACTGTAGACCCGTCCCATCCTTCGTGCCAACAGGAGATGGCAGCAACATATACCTTTATCGTAGATGGTGAACATCCGCAACTGAGCTGCCCTTGCAAAAAAGCAAGCAACGTTGACACTGAGCAACGCACCGGATCAAAGCCCTTGTCGTGACACCATGCGTCAAACAGTTTCCACTTGTAGGAATACAACAGGCGAGTAGATGGAGCACGTGCATTACTCATGGTTTGCCCAATCTCCCCGGCATAATCAGAGAATGTTAAGCCGGGCCCTGCAGGGGCCACACCCAGAGCTTCAGCTGAGTGGGGTCGAGGTGCAGGAGCCGTCCCCCCAGCTGCGACGGGAGATCCCTCCTGGGGGGGAGGCGCCTGGGAGAGCCGCAGCAAAGCTTGCACAGCAGAGGAAACCAGGTCCTCGCTGGCCAGAACGGAGCCACCAGGAGGAGACTGTGGCCCTCCTGAAGGACCCGGAGGAGTGTCTGAGAGATCAGAGGAAATGGAGGGAACGCATAGAGGAGCGCAACATGCATCTTGACCCAGAGGGCCAGTGTTGTCCCCCATCGAAAACCGAAGGGGGCAGTGGGTGGACTCCCGAGTGGCGAAGAGATCCACCTCCGCCTTCTCGTAGAGCCTCCAAACCACCACCGCCGGGTGAAGCCTCCAGTCTCACGTCTACCGGCCTCCGGCGGGACAGGAAATCAGCTGACTTGTTCCGCACCCCGGGAATGTGCACTGCCCTCAGACTGGCAAAAAGTGGTGCCGCCCAGTTCAGGATCCGCTGAGCTACCCTTAATAGGCTCTCCGACTTGGTGCCGCCCTGGTGGTTTATGTAGAAAACCACCGCAGTGTCACCATCACGTGTCGCCCTCACAGAAATGGGAGAAAATGGTTCAAAGCAAGTTGAATGGCCATGAGCTCCAGTACATTGATTTGACGCTTGCTTTGACGTAGGGACCACGCCCCCTGAGCCACCCGTCCTTGCCATGTTGCGCCCAAACCCAACAGGGATGCAACCGTGTGCACAATTTCCCTTCGGGATGGAAGAGGACCCAGAGGGACACCCTCCAGCATAAAGGTCTCGTTCCTCCACTGCGAGAGAGACCTCACGCACTGGGGAGAGACGAGCACCCGCCGCTGTCTGTAAGTACCACATGCGGGGTCCAAGCGCAGGCCATTGAGCCATCTTTGAAGGGGTCGCAAGGAAAGCAGCCCCAGGGGAGTCACAGTCGAGGCAGCAGTCAGCTTGCCCAGAAGCCTGAGAAAATCAACGTAGGGAAGGGATCTCCCGCGTCGAAATCTTGGGAGCATATCCAGAATGTCCCCGATATGCTGGGGTGAAGGACGTGCCATCATTGCCCTTGAGTCGAGCACTACCCCAAGAAAAGTGGCCACCTGTGACGGCTCCACACAACTCTTTGCCGAGTTCACCCGTAGTCCCAGACATGACACGTGCCTGAGCACTGTCTGCGTATCCTGAACTGCCTGCTCGCGGTTGGGAGCGCAGATAAGCCAATCATCGAGATAGGGCAGGATCCTCAACCCCTGAACCTGCAGAGGGGACTGCGCTGCCGACATCGCACCTTGTGAAAACCTGAGGAGACATAGAGAGACCGAATGGGAGGACTCGAAACTGGTAGTGCTTCTCCTGAAAAGTGAAGCGGAGAAATCACCAATGTTGCGGCGCAATGGGGACATGAAAATAGGCGTCCTTTAGGTCTATGGACGTGAACCAGTCTCCTGGGTGAATTGCCTAGAGAACCTGTCTGACACCCAACATCTTGAATGTGAGGACCTTTAAAAACGCATTCAGACCCCTGAGGTCCAAAACTGGGCGCAAACCGCCCATTTTCTTCGGTACTAAAAAATAGTGGGAATAAAACCCCTGGATCTACAAGGGGGTCCACGGGAACTATAGCACCTTTGTCCAGCAGGGTGCCAATTTCCCGAGTTAGTGCCTGTGCTTTGATCGGGTCCTGGATCACAGTCCTCCTGACTCGACCAGGAACAGGTGGCCGGAGGTGGAACTGGAGGCGATACCCCCGAGACAAAGTGGCCACAACCCAAGTATCCGGGGTGTGGGCAATCCAGTATTCGATTTGCCCCGGGGTAAAACGTCCCACTGCCGGCACCAAAGCCTCACCTGGGACCCCCCTGGCGCCCTGAGGGCCTGGGAGGGCAGCGACCGGGCTGTTCAGCCCTCGGAGAACGAGATTCCCGGGCTCTGGCCCTTGGAAATGGTCTTACCTCCGAGCTGCTGGGTGCAGCAAAAGAGTGTTGTGGCGTTGAATGTCTCTGAGAAGCAGTTGGTGGGGCAACTGGCGCCCTCTGGCGGGGAGCACGCCTATGAAGGCCCACCAGCTGCTGTCTCATGCGGCTAGCCTGAGCCGTGCGCTCTAAGGCTTCCAACGCGGCCGAACCAAACAACTCCCCTGGGAGAACAGGAAGGCTTCTCAGAGCCCTCCTACAGGTCTCAGCTAAAGGAGATTGTGCCAACCAAACCTTGCGCCTAGTTTGAACTAAGGTCGACAGCAGTCGACCAAGTTCTCTCGACTGGAGGGCGAATGCTTGTAAAGCTGCATTCACCAGTCCCTGCGTAGGCTGATCCACCGGAACAGCCTCCAGTGACGAGGCCAGGCCCAGCATTAAATGCAATAAGGAGTTCCCAATGCGGCCCATGCGAGCCCCCATGACGTACGCCTTACAGAGCAGATCGTATGTAACCCGGCACTGTGGTCGTGGGCACCGGGCATTTGTCCTTAGAGTCTTCTCAGGATGGACAATAAGTGACTCATTGGCCGGCTCTACCGCCGGCATATGGCCCAGGCCAAACCTCTGAGCGTCCTGCATAGCAGCCAAAGCCCTACCATCAGAGGTAGGCCTTGAAAAAACCCTGGGGTCAGCCCAGCAGGCGTGCAGTTCCCTCACGTATTCCTCCGACGGAGGAACCATAAAGTGGGACGCCGTCGACACTCTACGAAAGAAAGCACTGGAAGGAGCTGCCTCAGCCGGTGGGACCTCCAACACCAAGCGAGTCAACGACGTACGTATTGCAGGAATGACAGATTCCCCTCCCCCGCTCTGAGAACCAGTAGAGGGCAGTATATATTGCGAAACCCCTGATGAAACAGGGTATCCGAGGCCACCAGGGATATGCAATCATCGCACACAGGGGCAATAGTGTGACCCTGCTGGGCTAGTTCGGACTGCAGTGTATCTACCTGTGCAGCCAACCGTCCTCCGTGCCCCTTCCTGG
The DNA here is from genome assembly GCA_024349245.1 of Neodontobutis hainanensis. Taxonomy (NCBI): domain Eukaryota; kingdom Metazoa; phylum Chordata; class Actinopteri; order Gobiiformes; family Odontobutidae; genus Neodontobutis; species Neodontobutis hainanensis. The sequence goes on from JALDNG010000298.1 coordinate 49,251, forward strand.
TCCTTTTCCAAGGAGGGTCACTAGTCCCAGCAGCTGGACGCTTGTGCTCCCCAGGCTGACCTGCCATCAGCAGCATAGGAGGCGACCCCGATCTTCCGCCAGAAGGCTCTTCAATTGCTACCAGCCGGTTCCCGCGCACAGACCGGGGTAGAATGGTACAATCGGGGCACGCACGATCAGTGAGGGCTTCTCGAAGATGTTCCTCCCCGAGACACGAGGGACACAACTCATGCCCATCGTCTGGTTCCAGCTGAGCCATGCAGGACCGACAATAAAGGGACTCCAGCATCATAATACCCACGATAGTCTGAAGTCAGCAAGAGTCAGGTCGAGCCGAAAACACCACTAGCGACTCCACACGGAATAAACCAGCACTCCTGCAGTGAAAAGGGGTGCGACGGGTCAGGTCGAGCAGAGAACGCCACTAGTGGCCGCGTTATGTGTCAATTAACAATCTGAATGAAAAGCCAAACGCGGCTATTCAACAATAATGATAAAACAAACAAGGAAGCACCCAATGCAGCTGTATATTCAACCAGCAGAGTAGATAACCAAATGCGGCTCTACTAAGCCAAATAATAAATTAGGCTGAACACAGCAACTATAAATACTACTCCAAAGTCAATGCACCGAGCTCAAGCACAGCGAAATAACTCACCAATTGTCAAAAACAATCAGCCTTACCTCCAACGTTGGTTCAGACGCAGCTTGTGCAGCCCCAGGAGGGCGAGAAACACTCGCAACCCCGACTGTAGAGCAGTCGCGGGGCTACAGGCAACAAGCTGCGAATTAGAACAAATAGTGGTATTAGCAGTAGCCTGCTACAATACTCACACATGAACCTGCAATGTGAGAAGGTGAATAGGGACTGAGCTTCCGGCGTTACGTGACTATATAGCCTCACGTGGGTAACCGGGAGGTCACAGGTGACTTTGTTGTTATTAATTCTCGACCTGCGAGTGCGCAAGGATGATCATCCAGTGCTTGAAGCACCGCCTCTGGCGGTCAGAAGGGATGAAATAGAACCCACGTTTGACTGCACGATCTCTCCAGAAAGATCTGGCAGACAATGGAGTTGTGGTACACTATTCCAATATAAAGAGATACTTGTACAAAAATGGACTTCATGGAAGACTCATCAGAAGAAAACCTCTTCTACGTACTCAACACAAAAATCAGCGTTTGAAGTTTGCAAATGAACATATAGACAAGCCTGATGCATTTTGGAAACAAGTTCTATGGATCAATGAGGTTAAACTAGAACTTTTTGGAGGAATGAGTAAAGGTATTGTAGAGGCACCTGGTTGCTTTTAATTCTTCTTTACCACTAGTATTTGAAACACGAGCAGACAACTGTCTTCTTTTTATATGTTTACTTCCAAACAAAAAAAAGTATACATAGACATAGTACGCACGGTCAAAAAACTGTTGCTTCCAATGTCTCTAACTTCAAACTACATGCAATCGCTTCCGCTATGACGTAATGCTATCTAACCGGAAGCTGAAAATACTGAAATGTTTTTAAAATCTAAACATTATTGAATCATGCATATTAAACCAATACATTTCTTATTAATTTTCATGAGTTTTTAGTTTTTATATATTTATTACTGTTTAAATAATTTCAAATGAACTAATCCTTACTTGGCTTTTACAGGTATGTTTGGAGACGAAAGGGCACAGAATTAAATGAAAAGAACCTCTGTCCAACTGTTAAGCATGGGGGTGGATCGATCATACTTTGGAGTTGTATTGCAGCCAGTGGCACAGGGAACATTTCAACTTGATGCCATCTGTGAAAATGCTAAAGTTAAAGAGAGGATGGCTTCTACAAATGGATAATGATCCTAAACACACCTCAAAATCCACGGTAGATTACATCAAGAGGCATAAACTATAGGTTTTGCCATGGCCTTCACAATCTCCTGACCTCAACATAATTGAAAATCTATGGATGGGTTTTAAAAAAGCAGTGCATGACAGACAGCCCAGAAATCTTAAAGAACTGGAAGACTTTTTTAAGGATGAATGGGCAAAGATACCTCAAACAAGAATTGAAAGACTCTTGGCTAGCTACAAAAAGCGTTTACAAGCTGTGATACTTGCCAAAGTGGGCAGTACAAGGTATTGGCTACTGGTGCTTGGGAACTCTGGCGACTCAGCCCTACGCTCTTGCTTCTCTTCAGATCGTATAAATCTTTCACCATTTACTAAAGATTTCTGTGGAGAGGGACAGCAAGAGATTTTCCCAATTTTTTTGATGCTCTGCTTAACTGTGGAGCCTACCTAATGTGTTCTAAGTAAAACAATCCTACTGCTCTCATACTTATCCGGCACCACTCTAACATACTTCTCTGCCGCTCCAGACCTCCTCACACAATACCACAGCCTCTCTCTTGGCACCCCGTCATAGCTCAAAGCAAATATTGCATCTGTAGTGCTTTATTGGCGTGAAACCGTACTGCTGCTCACAGATGCTCACTTCTCCCCTTGGCCTAGCTTCCACTACTCTTTCCCACATCTTTATTGTATGACTCAACCTAATACCTCTGTAGTATCCACAACTCTGTCTTTCCCCTCTTGTTCACAACTTACTTGTGAAGCTTAAGCACTAACAACATTCAACATCACACCTTTTCCAGCTTCAGACTCATCAACCTATCTGACATTCTCTTTACCTCCTTGACATTCTTCACAAACTCCTTCAGCGTTCAGTCCTACTCCATTTCTCTTCCTATCCACACCATGATAGAGCAGTTTAAACCCAGCTCCACTGCTTTAAGCCTTGCTACCTTACCACGTGGTCTCCTGAGTGCAGAGAACCCAGACTTTCCTCACTGTTCTAAACTGTTGTAGTAAACTGGAGTTACTGACTGTAAATACCCCATTTGAGATGGAGTAGACAATTCCTGAAAAGATCAGCCAAACTGGAAGACGAATACAGCTCAGCTAGAGCTAAGCTAGAGCAAACTGGAAGCTGAATCCACCACATTTAGGCTCAAGCAATCTGAAAGTTCAGCTCAACTAGGCTCAAACAAACTGGAAGTTGAGGCCAGCTAGACTACATGTCCAAACCATCTCAACCTGGACTCTCTAACTTTGTCTCCAAACCATGTGACATGAGTTGTCCCTCTGATGGACTCATTCCTGATCCTATCCATCCACGTCACTCCCAAAGAGAACATCAACTTTTTCAGCTCTTCCTTCCTCTTTTAGCAGCCACTAAGTTTGAAGGCAGTTCACCCAATGAGCACATGGCTCAAGCAGACATGGCTGGGTGATCACTGATCCCAAGTAAATGATGCCAGTCCATCACGTTAGTGACAGTATTCATACACCTGTTTTTCTTTTTTCTTCCCCTCTTTATAAATGTGAATATCCTATTTCATTGCATTATAAATTCTAAGTAATTTTATACAATCACCTTTTGTGAGTCAATGGTTTCTGTAAGCCTAGTAGCAATAAAGCATAACTCTAACCAGCAGTGGGTTTGGAGAAATGGTAGGGTTTCTGCAAATAGTATAGTTTTGACCTTATAATTGTGAGTTTGCATTCTATTTGTACAGAATACCTTCATACTGTATATGTCTATACGCTGGTCTTGTTGGCACAGCACAACTGTTTTGTTAGCCTGCACTGGGATTACACCTTTCGGAGAAATCAGGCAGTATTTAGACAGGTTGATGTAGTTACCATTTGATGACAGCAGGTGGCAGCACAAAAGCATTAATTGCATCGCAGACAAAGCAACTTAATTAAGCTTCAATTCACCAGTGTTACAGCTGGAACACCACTGGAGGCAAGGTGGGTAAAGTGTCTTGCCCAAGGACACAACAGGACAGTATGAATGACTGGAATACACTACCTTTTCCCCAAAAGACAAGTAAAATCACTCACAATCCAAACAGTTTAACAAAAACAATCAACCAAAGAACATATCCAATTACCAAAAAAAGCTATTAAAATAATCCAAATTATTTAAAATAAACAATATCAACACACAAATTAACCAAAAACATTTGTATTTGTTTAAATTAAGTTTGGTGTTACCCAATGGCCTTGATAAATACATAATTTTCTATCTTCTATTTCTTTTTTGACTGGTGGTCCTGACCACCCCGTGGAAATATTTTGACTGAAGCATTGATGTAATTTTGTAATTCCTGTTTGGTGCTTGTTTTATTATTAAAATGCATGACCATTAGTGCTGAATACATTTAAACTTTAATTAAGTATTTACAGTTTTTACACAAAGTCATTCATCTAAATTTGGGATGTTGCAGATTCCAAAAATGTTACTACATCAAAAATGATCTGCAGTCCACATTCTCCCCTGGGTCCACCAAGTGGATCAAACTGTACTGCTATTTGCTGTATCAGAGCATTTGGCACGACATACTCAAATGGGGGCACTGTAATCCTCTCTGGCCAGTCCAAAAGCAAATCAAGTGCATTGGTGATAGAGGTGGGTGTGGAAGCAGCAGACGTGGCAACAGAGACTTGAGCTGGAGCTACTGTATCATCCAGAGCAGTGTCACTGGCAGCGCTGGCATCGCACCATGAATGTCTTGCATTGCAGTTGATTGTCGACCTTGTTGCTGCAGGCAACCTCTGACAAAAATCTGCATTGGGCTCATGTGGTGCTCTGTTCTTAAACCATGGTGATTCCATTGGTTTGAAAAGTCTTCCAAGTCTCTGTTGATTCGAGCAAAGTAAACATAATGGAGAGCCCAGAGATGCTTTTCATTTTCCATATTAATAATGCCCTCATCTTCCAGAAAGTAAAACAGTTTATAGTAAACATTTGTAAGTCCACGCCAGAGGTCACCCCAAAGTCTTTCAATCCTTTGATTGTGGGTGCTCCTGCCTCTGAGTGCACTTCCTCGATCAAAACCCCTGATGATGTTCATCATTAGACATACAGCATTATTTTCTCCCCCTCGATCTGTTCTAACCCTGGAAGGTGTGCCATACTGGACAACAGCCCCAAGGAAGGCATCTGACACAGTGCTGCTGCGGTTGTTGTTTGCAGCCTGAAGGAAGATCACCATTCGACTAAAGCCGTCTATAGCTCCATGAATGACTATTCTCCATCTTAAAACAGATCGATTATTAGATTTGCATTGTGGGAGATAATTCCTAGGGAACTCCACATTGACAATGTTGTAATATTAAATAGTAAAAAATATGCTGTTTTACCTTATCAGATGTTTCCATCAATGTGCCAGAAAGAGTTGGGGCCAGCTACCTGATAGCACCGACGTTCAGGTCTCTGCAAGAGGGCTCTTACGGCAGCATCAGCAGGATTTATCCTGAGCATGCTGGCTCGAACCCTTCTTCTTTGTATACGGCTTCCCCTTGCTTGGCAGAGATGCTCTTACACAATTTCTTGCACCTTTTCATCAAGTTCAGCATCACTCAGATCAGCATATAACCAAGCTTGGCTGAGCTGAAACTGCCTACAGTGTAGATTGATAGACAAAAACAATTTATTAAAAAAATAAGTGACAAATGTGTAAAGGTCAGTATAAATAACAAAAGGGTTTTTACCTCAAGCAGCGTTTAACTGTTCGCACAGAGACATTCAAAATATCTGCCATCTGAACTGTAGTAAAGGAACAAGATCTTAAGAATGCAAACTGTTCCCTTGTCACAGAGTAGCTTGGATGACCCCGGCTTACACCTGAAGCCTGTGGTGACTGGCATCCAAAAATGTCTGAAATGAGACTAGAAAATTACTCCAATTTACTAACTACAAACATCTTAAAGAAGAGTAAATTGTTTGATTATTAGGTTTCTAATGTCCTCTCATCTAAACAATTTAACAAAATTTGATTCTGACTGTGTTGTCCTCATCACACCCTGGTCAATGGATTAGTTTGACTGAGTTTACCTGCCATGCATATTCTGTTGTTGTTGTTCAGGATTTTAGTAGGATTGTTAGACTCTTAAAGTTAAAATGTGCTCACTTTGTTGTCCTGACTGTGAAGATGTTCTGACCTCTTGAATAAGTTCAGCCAAATCAGTGAGAAGTTGATTAGCATCTCTCACATTAATCAACCTCCCCCGCACCCATCGGAGGGTTCTCTCCATTGTCTCCAACCTAATAAAAAAAAAGAAGAATGTATAACTAACTAAGTAAATCCTCAAAAATCTAATAATATCATCATCCATAAAGCTGTACCTGGTTAAGACTGACAAACCCACTTCAGGTCCAACATCATCCATCAAAAGACGTCTGGTACAATCATTGAGAATATGTTTAAATCGCAAAACAAGGGTTCTTCTTGCCATCTTTCTTCAGCTCTGTACATTTGATTCTACAGTTGTAGACAACTACATATATAGTTTATGTTAAAGAGGGTGTTTTTGTCCCGCCCACTGAAAGACCAAGTAACACCCATTCTTGGAAACCCCCCATAGGTGAATTTTTGCACTTCATGCACAGATGAATGACAATACAGAAATGTTCAAAAATCTTGTTTGTGTACACACACAAACACGATTTTTCTGCCTATTGACAGAAAACAATAAACAGGTTAAGCATATAAAATATTAGTAAATATTTCTTATCAAATAGACACACACACACGTATATACACACATATCTATCTATCTATCTATCTATCTATCTATATATATATATATATATATATATATATATATATATATATATATATATACAGGCTATTGTGTAAAACACAACTGACTATGGTCTATACAATAATACATGAAATCTTTTGAGCTTGTAAGTTTTTTGATTCACTAACAGTATTAATACTACTTTCAATATAGATGGGAATACTGATCATCAGTGGGGTGTGGTAGAAGCCTAAAAAACAATATCTGGGAACAAAACACCCCCCTCACAGGCTGAGAGGGACCTGAAATGGGTCAATGATCTAAACTTGCATTTCAATAGATTTGATTAATACCCATTCCTCCTGTACGCAGCTGCGCATACACTCTTTGACAAATGGACTAGGCAACACACCCACAGCACTTCTCACCTCTGCCTCATCAGACATCCCACCACTCCACAGCTACACAGTAGCAGGGGGATGCAGCCAGAGAAAAGCAGCCTGACAAGAGTTATGGAGCATGTCTTCAACATGAGCCTTCTGTGATACCAGTGCCTAAAACGCCATACACCAAAGACCACAGCAGCTACAGACCAGTGGCTCTGACATCCCACCTTATGAAGACACTGGTCCTGGGACACCTCCAATGCACAGTGGGTCCATCCATGGAGGGAATGGACATTGAGAGAGTGGACTCTTATAAGCATCTGGGTGTTCACCTAAACAACAAACTGGATTGGACTCATTTTTTTTTTTTTTTACAGAAAGAGCCAGAGTAGGCTCTACCTCTTGAGGAGACTAAAGGGAACACTACTGACTCTGTGGTGGCATCAGCCATCCTGTACAGTGGGGTCTCCTGGAGAGTGAGAGGAAGGAGCTGGACATGGTCATCAGGAAGTACAGCTTCTTCCTGGGCTGTCCTCTGGACTCAGGTAGAGTCTAGTCTACTGTTTTTCGTTTCTTTCTTTTGTTTAATTTAGTTTAAGTCTATTTTATTTTTGATTATCTTGTCTTTCTTTTTTTTTCTTCTTGTGGCCAGGTTAACTTGTTACTTGTGTGAAAGTCTACACTCTTACTGTTGCAAAATGCAATTTCCCCCATGTGGGAGTAATAAAGGTTTTCTTATCTTATTTTTTTCCAAAAGTTAATTGACAGGTAATGTCAGACATTTATAATATGGTCACTTGTGTCAAATTGCTTACATTTACATTTTTATAACCAGCATTCCAGAGCATTGTTTCAAACTGCCATTGGACATACATTTTCCTGTTATTTCGATTTATAATAACATTTTAGAGATGTAATTAGAATATTGCAAAATTATAGCATAGGTATAATGGGTAACAAAATTATTTTATTGAAGTAATTCATTATGTAGGCCTATTCTTGTTATACATACGTACATGTAACCACAGTTTGATTTAAAATTAGAGATTCTGATAGATCAGAATTTGCGGTCTTTTATCCCGCCGATCTGATTGAGTATAAATTTGGCGCGGTTCTCTTACTTTTTGAATTCCTGGTGACAGTATGGCTGACGAATACCGAAGGCGAATTTCAGACATTCGTGACAGGATGGACTCTCATTTTAATAGAATTCTAAATGAGGAGAGCCCGGAAGATGGACTATCCCTTGTGCAAAGGTTAGTTATTATTTTATATTATTATATTGTTTTTCTGTTCTTGTACCAACTTAAATTGTATTCCTAGCCTAATTGCTTCTAACTCGTGACACACATTGGTCTATGCATAGCTTGACAGAGTGTATTAACAGAGAGTCTTCTTAAGGATTCTTGAATGTCATTAAATTTAAGTAATTTTAGCCTACGAGATAAACAAGCAAACATAACAATTATGGCAGCCATGTAGCCTAACTTAATGCTTTTATCCAGTTAACAATCCAGTTCTTAATATTATCATTTACATTTTGTTTTTGATGTTAGTGTGTCTACTTCCAAGAAAATATACTAACAATTTGATTACAACCGCAAAATTAAATAAGTAACAATATTAAATCGTGTAAGTCATATTGTGACACTTAACATGACATCATGAGGATACTTTATTAAAACAGTAACAAAAACTGGCAAATCGTCTTTAACCCATTCAATGACTAATAAACGTTCAGTCCTTCATTTTCTACTGCTTAGTCCCGTAGGACTACGTGACTAAGGGATCGCGGGGATTGGAGCCTGCCCCAGCAAATTAGCAATTGCGAATAATAAACGAACAGAAGAAATTGCTTTTTAGCTAAATAAAATAAGGCCCACCCTCATGTCGCCATAAAAACAAAAGTATTAACTCTAATACATATGAAATACTTACCCACTGTGAGTTTAAAATCCACCCAAAAACACAAGTTAGCTTAATTGCTTTAATGCACCTTAATTTGAGTCGGTAGCCCAAGGCCAAATGCGTGGTCATGGTCACGTGTTTCAACCACTGGTTTCAGCTAAGGTAGTTCTCGCTCCTACCAGTAAGTGTCCTTTCGAGGATTTACAGAAGGTTCATAAAAAAGGGTATGAGTTTAGACTACTATATTCTGAACAAAGTTCCATAAATTATCATAGCATATAATCAAGCTTGCAGTCAGTAAAACCTGCCTAAATATTTTAGTGCCAGATATTATAAACATTGTCACTTGTGTGTCTTATATTGTCAATTACCTATAATAAGCCGCTTTCGCTTTTTTTGTTTTTGTTTTTAAGTTTAACTTTTTTATATTTTGCTTTTTCTAATCATACTGCTAACACTTTTTAGACTGGTTTGAACAAAGAACTTTGGATTAGACCATGAGTCTTGTATTTAAGTCAACAACTTTGTAGTGAAGTCTCCTAGAGGACCAGGAATCCCTGTGGATTATAAATGAATTATCCCTTACACCTTTCAAGGTGTCACTGATTCACAGCTCTGAACTTTCAAGGCCTGGCCGTTCTTGTTTATTCAGGCCAAGGACAGACAAGGAGATTCAATTCACATCTTCTTGCTAATTCTCTCCAGATGTGTTCCTGTTGCTTTAGAAAGTTCATGTAGAAGTGAAATGTGATTAACAACTTTGTTTTCGAAACACTTCAAAGGGACATTAGGTGTTATCTTCACGGAGACCGGGCCGACTAGAACCAAAGCTGACACGATAATCCTTTGATATACAACTACGATAAAGACTGTCTTGATTATCGCCACGGACTGTGTCTCTTTGTTTCAGAATTCTAAAATTGATCGAACAGTGCACTCTGCTGGACAAGCAGAGAAACAACGCTGCATTGAAACAATCTTTATTACACTTTTTATATATATAAAAAGTGTAATAAAGATTGTTCGTAACTATGCAAACCTCACCATTTTTCCTTAACAGGCTCCAACAGGACAACGAAAGCTAAAGATGTTACTCTGTTTTAAGTTGCACAGTCGTATTGTACAATAAAAACGAATTATTAATTTGTTTTCAGCTAAATTACAGAGAATATACATGTGTTTGGACTTCAAATGTTCGTAATGATATTTCCCATGCAGATATGATACAATGCAGAAGCAATACGTTTTTAAAATATGTTTAAAATCCTTTATTTGATGGGACAAAGAAAAGTTTATTTCAAACCAGAAACTTTCGTAACACCTCCCCTATTCCCCAAACGTGTGTAAACACGCCCTTTTTGCGTCTCTTACAAAAGAGTCGGCAAAGGGGAAAACTTACTCTTAATTTAATCTCTCTTAATTTCGCTCTAAAGCTTTCTCTCTTGCACACTCTTGTTCGCGTAGTCTTGTCTACTTTTACTAAGTTTTTGCATTTATCGCTTCGTAACTTTTAAGCTTAAAACCACGTAACACAGTCTGTGTTAAAGTGACTTTATTTTTGAAGATCCAACACATTTGATTTTGTTTTGAAAACTTTTTATCCACGGAATTACATCACTTCCTCGCGGAAGAAACTTTTTGTAGTTTTGAAAGGTTTTTGACGCTACGAAAGAAAGTCTTTGTTAAAAGACATCTTTTCGTCTTGTAGCGGACTTCAGTTTTAAAGACTCTCTTATTGGCTGCTGGTAAAGTCTACTTTACCTCACGGACAATACAGGACGCCTTTTGGTCTGCTAAAGGTATTATCCTTAGCACCCGTGTACCGGTGACACCTCTCTACGGCCGAAAGCCAGCCGCGACCCCGGGAATCTCGAAGCCTCCCTTTGGGACTGATCGGAACCGCACTGCTGGTACTGACCCACCAGATCAGAGTGAGTCGAACACTGGACACAAACTTGGCGTTAAACTGTGTATTGTCAAATATAGCCAGCAGTAATTTCTCTTGTCCGCTATCCAAATTAACCGTAAAACAACCTCTTATAACCACAAGTTTTAATCTAATATCCGACTTCGTAACCAGCCTTGAACTAAGTCGCCCTTTATATCAAATCCCTAAATTGCTCGCAGTAATTAACCAAATTAAAAAAGGAATTAAACTTACCTTGTTCCATCAAAGGTATAACAAGTAAACCATTGTACCATTGTCAATCAATGTTTTATGTTACCTTCCTCATTTGCCCTGATTATTCCCTTGTGTCCTTACCACTATTATTATTCATATTTTAACTTGCATAATCTTTAATAAAACCCCATAAAGACATTCTTGTTTCATGTTTAATTCAGATTTGTGTCGCAAACGAGCTAGAATTCCTTCCTTCAAGATTGAGACTTATCAAACATAATTAGTTTCCTTAGAACTGTTAAAACTAAGGTGGTGCCCCGAAAGAAATTAATATTTTGATAAACAAAATATTAATTTTCATAATTCATATTCATATTAATTATTTGTTAATTAGACCATATTCACTACAACTTCTATATTGGACAGATTTCTGAGGTTCAGGCAAGATAATGAAAACCGCCCGAGACAGAGGAGGGAGAGGCGCAGCACCAGGGTTTGTCAGATAACCTTTAAGGTGTCTGTCTTAAGAAGTGGGCTGACCCATCACAGGTCTCATAGAGGTATTATTTTTTTTTTTATTGAAACAGTTTGAATTAGAATTGCATTAAATTGGTTGTAACATTTTGATTATACATTTATTTGTACTATAATTATACTTTTACTTGCCTAAGACAATGCTATTACTCAAATCTATTCACAGATGCCATTACTTCCTGTTGGGTAGTGGTTCCCCTACATTTAAACACAGAAGAATTCAGACAGGCTATACGGAATTCCGTGGAGAATGTGCTCGACATTTTCGAGCCGTGTCGAGTGAATCGGCAACAAGCTGTAACGTCGTTCAGCTTTATATCTGCGTCCAAAGGTATGCAAAACATTATTCCTATCAATACTGAGGAAAATACTGGATAAGTAGTTTTGTCACTTAATTTATATAATTGTATATTTTTAGACAACCACTGTCAGCCCTGCGACTAACTGGCCACTGTCCAGGGTGTACCCCGCCTCAGGCCCAAAGCTGCTGGGATTGGCTCCAGCCACCCGTGACCCCTAACGGGACAAAGCGGTAGAAAATGAATGAATAGACAACCACTGCTATATACTATCAATATAGGTGAGTCTAATTTTGCCTGATTGTTAGAAACTTTGCAGCGATAAAATAGGCTATATTCCCTTTATTTCAGATAACCTCATCCAGTGAGGAGGGAGCACCTGAGCTTTCAGAACCAACAACCAGGTTTGCAGATTAAATGGTTGAATTTATGTAAAGATTTAGACAATTGTGTTGTTTTAAAAAAAATATATATATAAAAACTTTGTCCTTCACCCTCCGCGGGCGGTCTCATCCTTCGAGCTCGGGTCCTCTACCAGAGGCCTGGGAGCTTGAGGGTTCTGCGCAGTATCTTTGCTGTTCCTAGTACTGCACTTTTCTGAACCTAGATGTCTGGTGTTCTTCCAGGGATCTGCTGTAGCCACTCTTCCAGTTTGGGGGTCACTGCCCCGAGTGCTCCGATGACCACGGGCACCACTGTTGCCTTCACCTTTCAAGTCTTTTCCAGCTCTTCTCTGAGCCCTTGGTATTTCTCTAATTTCTCATGTTCCTTTTTCCTGATGTTGCAATCACTTGGTATTGCCACATCAACCACAAAGGCTTTCCTCTGCTGTTTGTCCACCACCACGATGTCTGGTTGGTTCGCCATTACCATTCTGTCAGTCTGAATCTGGAAGTCCCACAGGATCTTGGCTCGGTCATTCTCTACCACCTTTGGAGGTGTTTCCCACTTTGACCTTGGGGTTTCCAGTCCGTACTCCGTGCAGATGTTCCTGTACACTATGCCAGCCACTTGGTTATGGCGTTCCATGTCTGGTGTGGTAGATCTGGGCCTCTATTGCTCTGGTGCTCAGGGCTTGTTCCTGTGCAGCCATGATGAGTGCCTCTGTGCTGTCCTTCAGTCCGGCCCGTTCTAGCCATTGGTAGGATTTCTTGATATAAGCCACTTCAGTTATGTTCCGGTGGTACATCCCATGTAGGAGTTTGTCCTCCCATGATGGTCCCTCCTCCAGCTCCTCTTCCGATGTTCCCCATTGCCTGAGACATTCACTAAGCACGTCATCTGTTGGGGCCTTATCTTTGATGTACTTGTGGATCTTGGATGTTTCATCCTGGATAGTGGCTCTCACACTCACTAGTCCACGGCCGCCTTCCTTACGGCTAGCATACAGTCTCAGGGTGCTGGATTTGGGATGGAACCCTCCATGCATGGTGAGGAGCTTTCGTGTCTTAACGTCTGTGGTCTGTATCTCTTCCTTTGGCCACCTTATTATTCCCGCAGGGTATCTAATCACTGGCAGGGCGTAGCTGTTTATTGCCCGTGCCTTGTTCTTGCCATTGAGCTGACTTCTTAGGACTTGCCTTACTCGTTGGAGGTATTTGGCAGTTGCGGTTTTCCTTGTTACCTCTTCAAGGTTGCCATTTGCCTGTGGTATTCCAAGGTACTTGTAACCATCCTCAATGTCTGCTATTGTTCCTTCTGGTAGTGAGACCCCTTCTGTGTGGACTACCTTCCCTCTCTTCTCAAGCCCGAATGACATCCCAATGTCAGAGCTGTAGATCCTGGTGGTGTGGATCAGTGAGTCAATGTCCCGCTCGCTCTTAGCGTATAGCTTGATGTCATCCATGTAGAGGAGGTGACTGATGGTGGCCCCATTCCTGAGTCGGTATCCATAGCCAGTCTTATTGATTATTTGGCTGAGGGGGTTCAGACCTATGCAGAACAGCAGTGGGGACAGAGCATCTCCTTGGTATATGCCACATTTGATGGATAATTGTGCAAGTGACTTGCCATTGGCCTCAAGGGTGGTTTTCCATAGCCTCATCGAGTTTGCAATGAAGTGTCTTAGAGTCCTGTTGATGTTGTACATCTCCAAGCATTCAGTGATCCATGTGTGTGGCATTGAGTCATATGCTTTCTTGTAATCAATCCAGGCAGTGCACAGGTTGGTGTGTCGGATTCTGCAGTCTTGGGTGACTGTTCTGTCAACCAGGAGTTGGTGTTTGGCTCCTCTGGTTTCTTTGCCAATGCCCTTCTGTGCTTTGCTCATGTATTGATCCATGTGCCCACTTATCTTAGCCGCGATGATGCCTGACATGAGCTTCCATGTTGTGGAGAGACAGGTTATTGGCCTATAGTTGGATGGGACTGTACCCTTTGTGGGATCCTTCAGGATCAGGATTGTACGCCCTTCGGTAAGCCATTCAGGGTGCGTCCCATCCCTTAGCAGGTGGTTTATTTGTGCTGCAAGGCGCTCGTGGAGTGCAGTGAACTTCTTTAGCCAGTAGGTGTGAATCCTGTCAGGGCCCGGTGCTGTCCAGTTTTTCATAGCTGAGACTCTTTCCTGGATGTCTGCCGCTGTGATGGTAACTGGATTCTGTTCAGGGAGGTTGCTGTGGTCCTCTCTCAGAGCCACCAGCCACTGTGCATCGGAGTTGTGTGATGCCTCCCTCTCCCATATATTTTTCCAGTATTGTTCAGTTTCCAGCCTTGGTGGGTCGGCTCTGCTGTTATTATTACCCTGCCACTGAGCGTACACTTTCGCAGGTTGAGTTGCGAACAGCCGGTTTATTCTTCTGGCTTCGTTCTCTCTTGTGTACCTCTTTAGGCGGCTGGCCAAGGCTTGGAGCCTTTGTTTGGCAATAGGTACAACCAGATGCCAATACCGATATATATATATATATATAATAACAATAATTTGCATTACAGTGAGGAAAATACAACTGACGTCCCTCAAAATACAAATACTCCCCAGGCATCCACCAGGCAAGACCATTGGGTCTAACCCTGCCAGCTGGACAGATAGCTTATTTTAATTGATTTAACGACTTAATGGCTTGTGGTACAAAAGAAAATTTTGATCTGTTCTTGGTCATAAGAGGTTGGCAGAAACAACACCTAGATGGTAATAAATTAAAATGGGATGCTAATGGGTGTGTGTGATCGCATACAATGTGGGCTTGGACTCGGGCTCCGAAGGCTCGGACATTAAGGAGATTCTGCTATCTTCACCACCCAGAAGTGATCCAGAGGTATAGAGTTACTTACAGAAGATTTACTGTACCAGGTCACTATTAACTGTGTATGTAATGTACATCTTAAAGTAATTTATCTTATTTCAGGAAAATGTGACCCTGGAAGAAGTCATCCAGACCTTTTGACAGAACAATACCGATGCCAGCTCAGTGCAGTGATTGCCAGAAGAAAAAATGTCTTGCAGAGTGCCTGCATGGCATTGGGGCATTTGCATGGCACAAAACGCCTACATTTGAATTTGTAGGAGAAGAGGCCGAGGACTACGGAGGTCTGAGAAGAGAATTTTTTTAGGTATGTTTTCTATTAATAATTATTGCACTTGTGATAATGTCTGTCTATATTTGTTATGTTCTCTTGACATTTTGCAGACTACTCATACAGAATATTTTAATGTTGTTTGGAGTATTTGAGGGAAGACCTGGGGACTTGATTTTTGCCAATGATCTGCGTGCACTGGCAAACAATCGATTTTATACAGCCGGGTAAATAACTGCATGGTCCATTATGCACAATGGATTAGGACCAAGGAGCCTCAACCGTGCAGCATTTGAGCTGCTTCGTGGCCAAAAGCCTGACTTGAGTCAAGTGGAGGTTGACATTTTTGTTGACTTGGAGGTCAGGGAAAACATCCAACAGGTAAAAAAAAAGGGAACTGGGCTTTAAAATTTTCAATAGTCTGACAACTAAGTTTTTATTACTATCTTTTTATTTTCAGCTCAAAGAATGCCAAAATGAAGAGGAATTGCTTGCAACTAAGGAAAAGATTGGGGATTGGGTGGCAAACTGTGGGGTGCCCAAATTTATGCCGCTAAATTAAGTGACCTGCAGCAAATTCAATACAATATAATATCATAATTTCTGCATCATCAGTAAGATTTTATAATCAGTTTTCTAATATAATTTCCACATTTTATTAGTTTAAAGTTAAAATTTCTATTAACTAAACTATGTTTTTGTTTTAGGGTTGCAAGCATGGCGCAACAATTTTTGAGTGGCATGGATGCATATGGCTCCTTTGGCCAGCTAATTGTAAGATTCTGGAGGCAGTTTGTCCCAGTCTTTACCAAGATAGAGGAAAAACTTACAAGGACACCCCTCCAGAGACTTTAAAATTAACTGGAGTACTGCAGGCAGCAACAGGAGGAAAATGGAGGAGGAGACTATGTTCCTCTGGGGATGGTGGCTGATGGCCATACAAGGTACTTGTCTTTCCTACACCAATTGTTATGTTTAAATATGGAATAAAATGTAATTAATGTATGAATTTTAACAGAGGGGGAATTGGACATTCAACTTGAGGATGTCCTCATCTTTACAACTGGGGTTGACACTGTACCTCCTCTGGGATTCTTGGACCAAATAAAAATAGACTTTTATGACCAGGAGCAAGGATCAAGACGTATTACGTTTTTGTCTACCTGCAGCATCACACTGTATCTTCCTCGAGGTGTCCAAGAAGAAGAACAATTCATGGAGCTAAAGGATCTGGCAATTAGGGGTTCATTGGGCTTTGGAAAAATATAAACAGTTTAGGTTAAAGTTTTGTTTTGTTTGTGTATGTTGGAATGAAATGTGTTATTTGTTATTCATTAATGGTTTTGTTGTTTTCAGTAAATGAGTTTATTCAATTTAAATCTTGTGCAAGTTGTTACATTACATTTAATAGTTTCACTGTATTGAAAGAAGCAGTTTTTAAATATACAGTTTATTGTGCATAGCCATATACAAGCCACTTCAAACATTTGACCTACATACTACATATAAACACCTATATACATCTATATTTATATCTTTAAAAAATATATTATATATATAAAATATTTTTATTTTTATTTATTTTTTGTTAAGCAGTTTGGATTGTGAGTGATTTTACTTGTCTTTTGGGGAAAAGGTAGTGTATTCCAGTCATTCATACTGTCCTGTTGTGTCCTTGGGCAAGACACTTTACCCACCTTGCCTCCAGTGGTGTTCCAGCTGTAACACTGGTGAATTGAAGCTTAATTAAGTTGCTTTGTCTGCGATGCAATTAATGCTTTTGTGCTGCCACCCGCTGTCATCAAATGGTAACTACATCAACCTGTCCAAATACTGCCTGATTTCTCCGAAATCCCAGTGCAGGCTAACAAAACAGTTGTGCTGTGCCTACAAGACCAGCGTATAGACATATACAGTATGAAGGTATTCTGTACAAATAGAATGCAAACTCACAATTATAAGGTCAAAACTATACTATTTGCAGAAACCCTACCATTTCTCCAAACCCACTGCTGGTTAGAGTTATGCTTTATTGCTACTAGGCTTACAGAAACCATTGACTCACAAAAGGTGATTGTATAAAATTACTTAGAATTTATAATGCAATGAAATAGGATATTCACATTTATAAAGAGGGGAAGAAAAAAGAAAAACAGGTGTATGAATACTGTCACTAACGTGATGGACTGGCATCATTTAATTGGGATCAGTGATCACCCAGCCATGTCTGCTTGAGCCATGTGCTCATTGGGTGAACTGCCTTCAAACTTAGTGGCTGTTAAAATTTTAGGGTGGGGTTCATTATCATAAAATAAACAGAACGCCGTGGCAGTACACCGCCGAAACGGCAGTTGACGCGAGCGGGTTCCACTGTGTTTGAAACAACATCTGTCATCCCACGGAATTGTGCCATGACAAAACAACATTGTGTGTCGTGGTCAACTTGGCGTGTAAATTGTATTGGTGTAAGATATAATGCACCAATAAATGACATGAGGGATAGTTTTTATTTTAAGTTTGTACTATACATACAAATGGTCAAACTATGTATAAGATAATGCACCATGTAAAGGTGCAATGGTCTATAATTGTTTACATTAAATAGATGCAAAAGAGCAAACTATACAAATAAATTAAGTAAGTAAGTAGTAAGATCTTAATTTAACGTAACCTTAACCATAAAATATGCATACAGCAGGAACCAACATAATTGGTTCAAACTATATACACAAATTGTTTGAGGTAAAAAAATATTAAAAAACAGGTGCAATGAATTGTATATTAAAAATAGATGCAAAGAAGCAAACACAGACACGTGCAACTATATGTTAATGTTTATTTGCAATAACATTTACAGATTAAATATGGGCATGACAGTGCAATGTATTAATGTGCAATGATCTACAATTATCAAAAATAGATGTAAAAGAGAAACTTCACAAATGATGCAAACTACCGTATAACCTGCATGAATTGGTTTGAACAGACAATAAATAAAAAAGCTGAAGTGCAAACTATATACAAAAAATACCTAAAGAAAGCAAAAGTGCAAACTGCAGATACAGAGCATTTTTATAAGAATTGCCTGCGCTCTGTGGTCCTCCAACACCCTCCGCAGCATATCTGCAACAGTTTGTCCAAATCGGTCGCGCTCATCATTGCTTTGACACAGTCTCTGTTGCAGCTCCACCCAGCGTTCCTCCAACTGAGCCTCCAACAGAGCACTTGCACTTGGAACCAGTCATCTTTTTCTTTTCTCTTCCTTTTTTGTGCCATTCTTGGACTGGGGGACAGAAGAGATGACTGGGGGAGAGAAGAGATGACTGCTGGGACAGAAGAGAAGGCTGGTGATGGGGGCTCTACCACTTGGTAATTGGTCATCATCGCTGTTGGCTGGAGGTCTCACATCCGATAAACCAGTGGAGTTTGAGCTGGTATCAGTCCCATCCTGTGATTATGAAAGAAATAGCAAATAGTATAAGTTATACATAAAAGATTATGCATTCATTGTTAATTCATAGATAGAGCTATAATAACTGCATATTCATACATTGCAAATGCTAAATTGTTGCATTTGTATTTTCTGTAAGCCAAATAAAATTACAATCTATTATATTATATAAATACAACCCATTACATATAATTACAACCTATTACACATGCTTTTGGACTCACAGGTATATTATTTTTGCAAAAAAATCAATACCCCATGTGGTAGCATTGCTAGTTAATTTAGCTAACCGAAATACAATAGAGGTACATAAAAGGACGTGCATTATTTACCTTATCGTCAAAGTTTGACTCCGTAAGCAGATGTTTGACATGAGGTGCCAGCCAAGATAGGAATATATAAAACGCTGGGATTTCTTTTCCTCCTGGATCCCCGCTCCTTGTGGCGAGTTTTTTTACGGAGACGAACGTACTTGTCTCGAGAGTTCTTCCATCTCTTCATGCACTCCGCTACATCTAAACCGACATTAGAGATGGCTGTATTTCCTCAATTTCAACTTCAATTAATCGCTCGGTCACTTGGTCCATTTCCATGTTGGCTCTTCACTGAATTTCGGAATTTTAAAATGGCGGGCGGTCCAGAGTGCAGAAGATCTTTCTATGTTAAGGGCATGTTTTTGTGAGCCTAGGTTATGTTTCACTTTGAGGGGTTTTATGTTACTTATCTATGCATGTGTGACCAGTGGCCGGTATATACGGCCACCGTATCGCGTAGTACCAGCTCGCGCATGCGCTTTTGCACACTTCCGCCTTTCCCATTAGCCTTGCCGGCATATATAAGCAGTACAGATAGGGTGCCGGTTAGGTTGTGGTGCCGTAAATCCTGGTGGGTAAACGTTTTCGTTTTTTTTAATCGTATAACTGGTTGTTTTTGCTACCCTGCGTGTTGTCTGTTTTCTTTTACAGACGCATGAAAGTTTTGCTGCAAGAGGTGTCATACAACGGATGGGCCAGGGACATCGTAGTCACCATCTAGTTGCGGGTTTTAGACTCCAGTACCACTGTTGCTTTGTTTGGGCTTTATGTTTTGTGTGAATCCCACTTTTATTTGTTTTGTATTAAGTATTTGTCTTTTGTCATTTATCCTGGTTTAGTTCATTTGTATTTTTTGGTAATGTATCTTTAGGTAGTCTCTGCCCCTTTTCTTGGTGTGGATTAGCGCCTATTTTAACATTCTATTTTTGTTTTTTTTCTAGGGCTTCGGCCGAGGGTGGTCACCCGTAGAGGTGGAGGGTGGTGTTAGATCGCCTCACGTCAGTCTCCTCACCCCCCGTGTGTTATGGTATTTTTGCACGCCCTTCACTTATTGCATGTTTGAGTTTTCTTGTATATTATTTTGTGTGTGTGTGTGTGTGTGTGTGTGTGTGTGCGTGCTTAGCAAGAGGCGTAGTGAGTGCCTGTCACTACCCACCGTTACCTCGCCCGGCGCACCTGCGGCCGACTCTACTTCTCTTTGTTTTGTATTTTAATTGTTGCAGTTAATGTGGGAAGTTTTTAATAAATAGACAGGGGCAGGGGCACCTAGGATCATTTCTGCTAGTTAATGGTGTTTTATTTTCATTTTATTTTGTTGTAATAAAGTGTAGTGAAAAAGCGTTAAGCTGACTCTGCCTCCTTTGACCACCACTTGCAGTCCGTGAAAGGTATTTTTTTTCTTTATTCGGTTACACATGGATGAGAATATGTTATGATAACACAGCAAAGATCATGGGAAGGTAAAAGAGAAAACATGATGTCAAAAATGTATGGTTTAAATCATGATAAGGTGGTTGTGCAAACACACACAGGGAAGATTTAGTGGACAGGACAGAGAGTCTTTGTCTGGAGAAACCAGGTTTCAAAGGAAGAAGATGCCGATGAGGAGGGGTCCTCAAAGCCCTAACGAAATAGACATAAATAAACTGTCATGTGAAAACTGTATAAAAGCTTGGGTCGAATGTGTAATCTTCAGTAGAGCAGGTGTGTCTACTCGGGTCGTTTATTGTGTTGGCTGTGAACAATAAAGACTCTATGGCATTGAAATGTTGGTGCGTTCATTACTTATTCCATCCGATTGTGCCAAAGACTGAGAGGTCAGTTTTTTGGACACAACAATCTCCTGCTAAACTCTGTGTGTCCTGCTGGATATAAAAATCTATGTATTGTTTACCTCTTTAAGCAAAACCTTCTGTGTACCAATGTTGTTGTGTGTCTTTTTTGCTTCTCCTTGCAAGGAATAAACCTGTCTATTATTTTCAAATCATATACCGTCTCCATCGTCTGCTCATTTAATCTGTAAAGTAAATTCTTATAACATTTGGGGGCTCGTCCGGGATATCAATATCTGCTGTTTCTCGTACGGAGACTGACGTACACGGAAGAAATGCATAAACAAGCATTTCTTTGTAAGTCCTAAACTGTGTTTTTAAACAGTACGGACCAGAACTCCACTATCAGTATGTGAGGCATGGTGACAATATCTGAACTAAAAAAAAGAAAAGAGCAGAGAGACAATGAGAGGACAGAACTGAGACGTCTGGCTGCGGAAAGACTGGACTATTGGACTAAGGTCCGGTAAAACAGCTGTTGAAATTATTTTTGTGTGATTGTAAACCAAAAAAACTTCCGGGAGTAGTAGTTTGGGATGCTTGCGAACGTTTAGTGGGCTGCATGTATTTACATCAACCTAACTGATGTGTTTCCGTGAAGTTGGCAAACATAGGAGGTCCTTAACGCTGAAATTCGAGACCCTGCTTGGTTTATGGTGAGATTGAAACAGGAATATGTTTAATCGAGACCCTGCTAGGTTTATGGTAAGAATTGAAGCTGAAAAAAATATGTGTTTTTGTCGAGACCCTGGCTATGAAGGTTTATGATGAGATTTAAACTGGATGTTTTGATGTTGATCTGTGGTAAAGATTGTTGAATCGATAGATTGTAAGCTTGATAGATACCTTGTGCTCTGTAAGTTTTATGGAATTCTTGAAACTGAGTCTTACGGTGATCACGTACCATTATATAAAGCAGTGTATGGTCTGGACATAGCTGATCTAGAGAGTGAATGAATTACTACAGATAAATAACACAGCTTCCTAATACACCACATTCAAATGTCTGGCTTAACTAGTAATGTTGGTTTAAAGGTTTAATGGTGCGTTGGACGCACGTAAAGCTCGAGCTGACTCTTGATCGAGACCCTGCCAAAACCTATGGGGAGATTTGAGTCGAACTCCTTAATTGAGACACTGCCGAATCCTATGGTGAATGGTGAGATTGGAGTCTGAAGTCACGTGACGATATAGTGAAAAACAGGCCTTCCGAGATTTAGTCACTGCGTGTGAAGAGGTGAGATACAGAGAAAAAGTCCACAAAGGTGAAGTGGCTTTAATGAAGTTTATCAAACCTTAAGGGTTAGTGAGTAAAAAGTGTGTTTGAGAGTGATTGGGATGCGACTGTGGATTGAATGCATTCAATTGATTTTATTGGAAGAAGTTGATTCAGTCTGAATAATGAGATTGAACTTTTGTCAGCCTGAATGTTAAAAAGCCTTAACTTATGATAAGTTAATGCAACAGAGTGACTCAGAGAATCTGATCCAACTGAGGAAAATTGCAAGCGAGATATGGATTTATGTAAATTACAAGTACCTGAATGCAAGGAGTTAATTAGAAAAAAAATAGTGACAGAAAATCTAACATTGTGACATATTGGTACTGTTGATTCATTCTTAATTTGATAATTTATCCATAATTTAATCCATCTGAATAAGTAGAACTGCGTAGAAGTGTTCACTGCGGGAGACACAGTGAGAAGAAAAGCCCATGAGAGTGAGGGGCTTATACTGAGAATAATATAATGTTGACCTAAAGTTAAAAGCTAAAAGTTGTGTGTTAGAATTAATGTTGTATGAATGGGCCATTGTTGGAGAATGTGTCTAATAATGTAAATCAGAACAAAGGTTTAATGGTTTTTGCGTGTAGAAAAAGTTTGAAGACTGAGTTGAAAGCGGTGATTTCAACAAACACGAGAAAGAAAAATAGCTTATGGAAGATATTTTTCTAGGCTTCCTGTGTAACAGAGAAAAAGGAGAAGCCCATTTTGAGAAGAGATTTTGAAAGAAGTGCACACATGTACTTCAAAACACTAAACATTTGTATTTTTATAAATGTGTCCTGTGAGATTTTTAGGTCTCGGCCTCTCCGCCTGACACCAGTGCTTCTCTGCGCTCTCCCCACACCCCTGCTGCCTTTCGGCTGAGGGAAGCTGCAGACATAAAGCAGTAACACAAACACGGTAAGATAAACATATTCAGACAAATGTTTATTTTAAACTGTATCCATTGAGAGAGACCAAACAGGTATTTGACCAGTTTATTTTGTGAATTGTATGACATAGGAACCTAATTTATTGTAATGTATTTTTCTGAGAAAAAAATGCATCATTGCCATGGTTGCCATGGAGACCGGGAGCAAGGTGGTGGGGGAGTGGCAGACGAGGGTGCACTGACCAAGCAGGAGAGCCCGAACCTGGGTCCAGACGAGAGGAGGATCTTTGACTAACAGGTCAGGAACATAAACATCCATGTACACACACAAACACAGAAGTTCGTACACACATAAAGACACACGAACACAGACAGAAACACAGAACAGACACAGACCACAGGAGACCCACATCTACAGAAGGTGGATGTGCTTTTGAATTATGATAAAGTTATAAATAGTCTGTTAAAGAACAGAGATTGTATTATGTTTGTGTGACACGGCAAAGATGAGATAAAATTTTTGAAAAAGTTAAAAGATCCAAAAACTTGGATCCAAAATAAAAGTATTGATTGGTATTTTGCAAAACAATTGTATGTATCTATTAGTACAAGAACTAATAGAGGTCCTTAATATCAGTGTGGTTCAAACACATGGTATAACGTTAATAAAAATGATCACTTTGTAATCAGAAGAATTTAAATATGTGTCTTAAAGTTGAATTGCGAAGAGCAAGTTTATAAAAATAATACAAAATTTATAGTGATTTGGGCCATCAGCTCACATATAAAAGAAATGTTGCCAGAAGAAAAGAAATGAACAAGTATGTATTTCTCCGGTTTGGTTCTAACAAAGTGTGGAGAAAGTGGATTCAAAACAACCACAGTTTGGATTAAAGGAATGTTTCAACACAAGATAACTGTCTATGCAAGTCACGGTTTATGCTCACTTTCTGGAGCTAGTGGAAATGTTTTGGTGTTGTTTTTTTTGAGCTGGAGTTTAGCTCCACAGTTAGTGTGGGAGCCTTTACCGTAAACAAACCTTTTAATGTTGAAAAATGCTGAAGTAGAAATGGCAGTGACAAACAGATTGCACTGAACTGATGTGTTAAATAAAGTTTATGAGACTTAATTAGGAAAACTGTTTGACAGGTCTGTGGAAACGAATATAGTCTACATTTTGAGCTGCGTTCATTTTTTAAGTTGTTTTTTGTATATTATTACCATGTGTTTACACTAGTACGATCATTTGATTTTCTTTAGAGTTAATAAACTAAACAACAAAATGAATGGCCTTAAATATTGTTTGAGAAAAATATTGTCCAGAGGAAGTAATGCTTTATTTTAAGCACATTTTACAACATTACACACTACAGTCAGACTAGAGCTTTTTCTTTCAGCTATAATTTAATAAAAACACATTTGTCTGACTTGTCTAAAAAAAAAAGTCGGAAAGAATAGTGCAACACCACATTGAATTTGGAACGAGAGGAACTAGTGCTCCTTTGGGCTATATTAGACTTCACATTTTGTATAGAGAGATTGCACAGACGTCACTCTTGTTGCTATGTCTCTGACAATTTTTTTTTTTTTACCAACCCTGCGGAAAAAGTCTCAGATTTAAGCTATTTGCAGTATTAGCTTTATTGTTAGCATTGTTTAACAACATACCTGTCAATGAAGCTAAATCCCTTTTGAGTTTTTTCATTAAGGTTGAAGTCGGTCCACACTCAGACTTTACTAAAGTTTCTGTCCTACACATGTCTTCACTCTGTGAAGATCAGTATAAACTCAGTGGTTGAAAATATGATTATTGTTAGAGGCTCAAAATAAGAATTATTATTTATATTATGTTTTTTTTTCTCTGTAAAAATGTGTAAATTTGTGGGATTTTAGATTGCTGAAAAACACTTTGGGAGTAGTTAGCTGAATGAGAACTAACTGTGGATACTGTCCCAAAGCTCAGCATCCCCATCAATTAAATTATAAAAACGTTTGCATAAACTTAAGTAAAAACAGCCCAACAACATGAAGCCCTAATGTTTGCTTTGTTAGAGTTTAACGGTCATGCACATTCAAAGAAAAAACAACACTGAGGGACCAAAAAAAAGTTAATAACATAGACCCAATGTTGCTTTGGATGTGAAGTGCATACATAAATAACAAAACTCAGAGTTTTTACTCAGAGTTACAGTTTGTCTATCCAGACAGTTATTCCATTGCATCCTGTGGTGTAATATTTCTATGTGAAGGGTTTGTTTTTGTGTGCTTAGGTAATTATTCACTTCTGGGGGGTTAACCCTCTGGAGTCTAAGGGTATTTTTGGGGCTTGGAGAAGTTTTGTCATGCCCTGACATTTGTGCTTTTTTCAGTTTCTTATAAATATCTAAATGGCTAAAGTTTAATCTCACTGTAATCAGCACAAACTAGGCTATAATAATATGTGAGCAGCATGTATGTACATGATTGTGTTTTTGAGAAAAAAAATGTTATGCGTGGTTAGTGAAAAACTAAAAATGTTAAATCACTTGAATAAGGCAATAAAACACATACAGAAAATTGGTTCCCGGGACTTTTGAGAACTGGAGCTTGTAGCCTAGAATTTTTCTTTCTAAATGATGTGAAAATCATCTTGTTTACTCACTCACAGAAAACAATATATTGATTTAAATTTTCTAAGACACTTTTTGTGTAGAAAGGGTCTATGCGGGAGGGCGTGAACTATCATGAATATCATTGTCCTTCACACCTGAGAAGACAAAGGCCCGCATAATGAGCTGCATAATGAGCCATTCAGTCAGCTGTGTGACTGAGAGGGGAAGAATTACAAGAAAGAATGCGAGGACAAAATAAATGTATATATATAAGCAGCATGGATGGTGGAGCAGACAGACACCTCTCGTGTGTCCATCCATTTCACAAACACAAGATGTTTGTCTCGAATCCACCTGATGGAGCCCCTCACAGATTTTTTGGTGAGTGAGTTAGCTGCATTCCGAGGGCAATCTTTCCTGTTGTCTCTGTAAGTCCCACATGCACCGAACTTCAAAGCGAACAAGTCTCGTAGGAGCTTGGGACTAGTGTAAAAATTATCCATGTATACATGGTACCCAGACACCTCGGACAATCGCGAACGCCAATAGCCGGGTATAACGCTTTTGAAACTTTTACCACATCTGATATTCGCCAACAAAAGCTAAGTTGGTAAACAATTTCACCATTTGGAAAAATACAGTCTACAGACGTCCAAATGTAGATATAAAATATGCTATAGCTGAGCAACATTTTAAATCATGAAGGTAATAATAAAAGGCTTACTCGTCAGGAATTATATCCTCCGCTGGATCCAGACGTTCTTCATAATGCAAACATTCATCATCTGAGTCATGTTCTTCCTCTGAGGAGAAAGTAGCCTCTTGCCGCTGTCCATGACCATCCAAAGTGCTTCTTCACTCGTGTAGCGTGCCATCATCCAAACGCGCAGAAAATAGTAAGTAGTTCTATGATGAAACTTGACGCTTTATGTCATTTCTCGGGCGTACGTGATTACCTGGCTCACCTCAGTTCATTTCCATATGAACAGCGCTAAGCGGAGGCGGGAACACATTATCTATAATGAGACGATACAGGAGAAACTGGACCAGTCCTTACGTTCATATAAATTACATAAAAATAGATTATTTGTTTTTTACTTGAATCTGTTTATTTAAAAGTAGACATTTCAAGCTTTCTATACATATATTTATCTTGTATTTGAGGCAAGTATTCGCTGAGATTCGGGATGTTTCATTTAGGTGTCTGTGACGAGAGGTGACAGAGACAGAGATGGCAGATAACGCACTCTGTTTATTTTCTTTATTCTACAAAAGTACAGCGTTTTGTTTTTATCATGAGTGTATACAAAAAAAAGTAGACCCTTTACAGATTTGATTGATGTGTTGCTCTTATCTGTACGATCAAAACTGGAAGTGCAATTTAAGTTATTTTCGGCGTTATCAGGAGATTAAGCCGCAAAACGCGTATACGCGTTCATCGACTCCAGAGGGTTAATGTTACTTATCTTAGGGTTTATAGTTATGCATGGATGAGAATATGTTATGATAACACAGCTAGGACCATGGGAAGTTAAAAGAGAAAACATGATGACAAAAATGTATGGTTTAAATCATGATAAGGTGGTTGTGCAAACACACACAGGGAAAATTTACTGGACAGGACAGAGAGTCTTTGTCTGGAGAAACCAGGTTTCAAAGGCAGAAGATGCCGATGAGGAGGGGTCCTCAAAGCCCTAACGAAATGGACATAAATAAACTGTCATGTGAAAAGTGTATAAAAGCTTGGGTCTAATGTGTAATCTTCAGTAGAGCAGGTGTGTCTACTCGGGTCGTTTATTGTGTTGGCTGTGAACAATAAAGACTCTATGGCATTGAAATGTTGGTGCGTTCATGACTTATTCCATCCGATTGTGCCAAAGACTGAGAGGTCAGTTTTTTGCACACTACAATCCTGAATGTACACTACTTCTCCACTGATATCTACTGTATCAACTGAACCATCAGAGTAATTTCCCTGAGAGGCTGGCTCTAGCGGAGATAAACGGAGAGGCCATAAAAAACTCCGCTCATCGATTAGGCTTAAGCATAAAATAAATCTGCCCCAAACACAAGCACAAAGGTCTAAGACTTGTGGGAGCTTTAACCTGATGTGTCCCTTGAGAGGACAGCACTTCATCATTACACACAATACAGGCCTCAAAGTATCTCTGTAGCCTGTATTCCTAAACAATATAGTGCTTTAAAAGGCAGCACAGTTAAAGACATGGCTGTGGTTTGTACCTGCTTCTCTGTCTGCACTGCACACTCTAAAGAATGTATTTTTAGCTGAGCAGAACTTAACACTGATTTGTGTTTCCACTGTGATGAGTGCCGGAAAGAATCAGCCCCGCCATAAAACATGTATTTTCATATGAGAAACTATAAGAACTTGTAAATGCAGAAAATGTAGATGCAATAATAGTGCATATGCACATATATATATATATATATATATATATATATATATATATATATATATATATATATATATATATGTGTGTGTGTACGCTGATGGTACTTCACTTGGCAGTGAAGAAAATTCTTATCCTTGGCTTTGATTACTGTGCTAGGTTTTTAACTGACTAGTTTTTTGTGCACTTATGCTTTTTGTTACCTTGTGTTGTTGAAATTGCTTCCATTGTTTTCCTCACTTGTAAGTAGCTTTGGATAAAAGCGTCTGCTAAATGACTAAATGTAAAATGTAAATGTAAATGTAAGTATCCATCAAATGTGGCATATACCAAGGAGATGCTCTGTCCACACTGCTGTTCTGCATAGGTCTGAACCCCCTCAGCCAAATAATCAACAAGACTGGCTATGGATACCGACTCAGGAATGGGGCCACCATCAGTCACCTCCTCTACATGGATGACATCAAGCTATACGCTAAGAGCGAGCGGGACATTGACTCACTGATCCACACCACCAGGATCTACAGCTCTGACATTAGGATGTCATTCGGGCTTGAGAAGTGTAGTCGAATGGTGACAAAGAGAGGGAAGGTAGTCTACACAGAAGGGGTCTCACTCCCAGAAGAAACAATAGCAGACATTGAGGATGGTTACAAGTACCTTGGAATACCACAGGCAAATGGCGACCTTGAAGAGTTAACAAGGAAAACAGCAACTGCCAAATTCCTCCAACGAGTAAGGCAAGTCCTAAGAAGTCAGCTCAATGGCAAGAACAAAGCACGGGCAATAAACAGCTACGCACTGCCAGTGATCAGATACCCTGCAGGAATAATAAGGTGGCCAAAGGAAGAGATACAGACCACAGACGTTAAGACACGAAAGCTCCTCACCATGCATGGAGGGTTTCATCCTAAATCCAGCACCCTGAGACTGTACGCTAGCCGTAAGGAAGGCGGCCGTGGACTAGTGAGTGTGAGAGCCACTATCCAGGATGAAACATCCAAGATCCACAAGTACATCAAAGATAAGGCCCCAACAGATGACGTGCTTAGTGAATGTCTCAGGCAATGAGGAACAGAGGAAGAGGAGCTGGAGGAGGGACCATCATGGGAGGACAAACCCCTACTACATGGGATGTACCACGGAACATAACTGAAGTGGCTGATATCAAGAAATCCTACCAATGGCTAGAACGGGCCGGACTGAAGGACAGCACAGAGGCACTAATCATGGCTGCACAGGAACAAGCCCTGAGCACCAGAGCAATAGAGGCCCAGATCTACCACAACAGACAAGACCCAAGGTGTAGGCTGTACAAACAGGCCCCTGAGACAATCCAGCACTTAACTGCAGGGTGTAAGATGCTGGCAGGGAAAGCATACATTGAACGCCATAACCAAGTGGCTGGCATAGTGTACAGGAACGGTATGGCGAACCAACCAGACATCGTGGTGGTGGACAAACAGCAGAGGTAAGCTGTTGTGGTTGATGTGGCAATACCAAGTGATTGCAACATTAGGAAAAAGGAACCTGAGAAACTAGAGAAATACCAAGGGCTCAGAGAAGAGCTAGAAAAGGCTTGGAAGGTGAAGGCGGCAGTGATGCCCGTGGTCATCGGAGCACTTGGGGCGGTGACCCCAAATTGGAAGAGTGGCTACAGCAGATCCCTGGAAGAACACCAGACATCTTGGTCCAGAAAAGTGCAGTACTAGGAACAGCAAAGATACTGCGCAGAACCCTCAAGCTCCCAGGTCTCTGGTAGAGGACCCGAGCTCGAAGGATGAGACCACCCACAGAGGGTGAAGGACATTTTTTTTTTTTTTTTATAATATATGTATATATATGTATGTGTGTGTGTGTGTGTATATATATATATATATATATATATATATATATATATATATATATATATATATATATATACCATTGTAAAGCCATTAGTGAATAGAATCAGCAAAATATTTCTGATTATCTACTGCAAAACAATGTGAAAATGATCTTTAATCCACCTGCCGCTTCCCACATTGGTGAGTGTTTGGGAGTGACAAATTTGCACGGTTCGTTCCATTCTAAACACTGTTCTATCGCAGCAAGCACCGGATGATGAAGGGCTGACAACGCTGTTTTGCTGCATTGAGTCTATTGTCAATGATAGACCAATCACTAAACTCTCGGACGATCCTTCAGATCCATTACCACTCACGCCAAATCATCTTTTGCTACTTCGTGCTGGTCCAACCCTACCTCCAGGAGCCTTTGTAAAACAATACCTTTATAGGCGCAGATGGCGCCAGGTGCAATATCTGGCAGATGTCTTCTGGTGTAGATGGCTCAAGGAGTATTTACCTGCATTGCAACAACGTCAAAAATGGTTACAGCCAAGGCAGAATCTTCAAATAGGAGATCTTGTGCTTATTCTGAATGAAAATATGCCACGCAATCACTGGCCGCTAGGTCTGATAACTAAAGTCTACCCGGGAGCAGATGGACTGGTACGTACTGTGGAAGTGAATACAAAGACAGGAATTTTCACCCTTCCTGAGGACAAATTCTGCCTCCTAGAATCCAATCTTCTCAATTGATTCCTTTAGCTGAATTAGCTAAATAGAGACACCCTTCTTTTGTTTGAATGACCTGTTTGGGTCATTGGGGCAGGGATGTTGGGTGCTGCCCCTTTAAGGTTGCTATGCTGTTGTCAAGGGAAATAAGCGGAAGAAAGAAAAAAAAATGGGACTAAGTCAGACTGAGTGAAGGCAATGTTCTTATGCTAAAACCTTGCTGAACTTTACAATTACGAACAGAAAAAAAAATACAATTTAAAGCTTTGTATTCCCAGCGTGGTGAGTAAGACATATGTTGTGTAAGTGAATTGATAGTTTCTGAGGTGTAATATTGTAAGTAGGTTGCTATTTGTGATTAGATAAGCAGCTAATTTTATACACTTGTTTAATGTTGGTGTAGGCATTTACTGTGGGTTTTACGTTGTTTGTTGAAATGTTTATGCAATATCCTTTCACATTTAGTTTAAACAAAAGATTAATATGCGTTTAGTGACACATAGACTGTTCTAAATATGTGGTGCCAATATGTAGCATTTTTTCCTGCAGTATAGGAAAGTGCTATATCTGAGTTAATCAGAGATTGTGTTTGATGAGGTAATAATACTAAATAGTAATTGTAGGTTTTGTTTGTTTACAGTTTGACCACGTAAATACATACATTCAAATGAACAAATAATTAACTGAAATCTAACTACAACAACCAAATGTATGTATTGTGAGTTCTGCACTAGAGGAATAAAAAAAAATCCAAGTTAATGTTATCATTTCATGGGTAACATGGTAAATGTGCATTTATACAGTGCTTCAAGCTGTCATGGATGTTAAAGGTGACAATACACAGTATTAAGAACTGGGGTATGTAAACTTTTTATCAGGTTTATTGGGGTAGTTTCTCTTGTCATTATGATTTAAAGAGTAAACACAATTGTTTGACAATTATTGGCTTAACTCAACCATACCTATAAGTAATGGTGTTATCATTCATATTCTCTGAAAAACGGCCAAAAAAACTAAAAATATCACAAATTCTGCCAGGGTATGTAAATTTATTACCACAGCTGAATTGAGAACAGGTGTATGGAACGTAAACAGAACCAAATTGCAAATGTTTCTCAAACAAACCATGTTTTCAAATTCAAAACTGTATAAACAAACAAATATGTTGTATTCCTCAAATTCAAATTATACTCAAAACAATATACAGTTATTTTAATTCCAATGTCTGTCTTACAAGAACAAAAACCTATTTACTGCAATTACAAAATGTGTCACATATTTGAGAAGCAAGTTTTCCATTCAATGGACTAGTGTCATTAAAGAAAGGGGCACATTGAACCACATGGACTTTTTGTTCTTTTATATTTCCAAAAGCCTGATTCTGTGTTGACATCAGCTCTCAGACAAGGTCCTAAATTAACATAATTTACCAAAGCATTTAGAAAATGGTTGCCTAAAGACAAAATATATAAAATGAAATGAAATAAAATGTGTCTAATTTCTAGTTTCTATTTTGTTACTTTTTCCTTTTCTTTTTTACACATTTTTGTTACTCAAAAATTTTCCCAGTCTTCTTCTGACTGAATACCCCAAACTGTCATTGTCTGGTGGATGGCTGTTTAATAAGGCAACTTTTTTCTCAAAAGGAGGGCATGGCCAGAGGAAACTTTCGTTCATTCCTGACAATTGGAAGGATATAACACAAAGACTGTAACAATGTGTAATGGATAACAAATGATTTTCAATATTCCACTTCAAGATTATATCGACACAATTCTCCTCCCGTCAGAGTTCAACTAGAAGCCAAAATCGCAATACCTGTAAATCATAAATTTACCTTTATAAGTCCTGGTGTTGCATGTTACTGCATGGTAACAGGTTTAGCAAATACTCTGAACAAGTAGGCTTCACTAACTAAAGACCATTTTTTTGTTTTGTGTATATATATATATGTACAAAAACTCTATCTCTGAAGTGTGGCATTTTCTAAGTTTAACAGGATAATGCAGATTCAGAATCTTGTGAGAAGGCAGATTAGGATCATATCTTTTATATTTTTTACTAAATTACAGTGTATCTTGTTCTGTCTTGTGTTTGCTTGTCATTTGTGTTTAGTTAGATAGTTTCCACTTTATTTTGCAGCTCCTGAATGTGTTTCTGGGAATGTATGTCCTGTATGCCATGTAGTCTCAAATTAAATCTGTCAGATTTAATTGAAGTGTATGTCAGTAGTTGTTGTGAGAGGCTATCTGGAACATCTTCACAGAATTGTAACTTCTGCCAACAAACTGGAGTGTGTGTTGAAACAAACAAATGAATAATTGTTTCTTTTATGACAATATATTGAAATGTATATTTTTTGTAAAGATTGGAAGACCATACCAAGTATGTATAGGGTGCCGTGACTTTATTTACTGTTATTTGGTTATGCAGTTTACAGAATGTTTTACTATGTAAATGTATTATTATTTGAGTAAAATGTTATTTTGGTACATTTAAAATTGATACTGTGCATTACATAAAGAAAAAATGGGTTTATTTTGGTAAGTTGTAAGTTTTATTGTGATGAGGGCTTAACAGGAAATGTACTTGTTGTTAACTGCCATCTTGACTATTGATGAAAAAATTTATGATGAAGCCCGTTTCTGTCTTGTTCTGACCTAAATCTATCTATCTATCTATCTATCTATCTATCTATCTATCTATCTACAGTATATATATATATATATATATATATATATATATATATATATATATATATATATATATATATTCATCTTCTACCGCTTTGTCCCGTTAGGGGTCACGGGTGACTGGAGCCTATCCCAGCAGCTTTGGGCCTGAGGCGGGGTACACCCTGGACAGTGGCCAGTTAGTCGCAGGGCTGACATATAGAGACAGACAGTGACACATCCTCTCACATTCATTCACTAGGGACACTGTACATACATATATGTGTGTATATACATATATGTGTGTGTGTGTGTGTGTGTGTGTGTGTGTGTGTGTGTGTGTGTGTGTGTGTGTGTGTGTGTGTGTGTGTGTGTGTGTGTGTGTGTGTATATTTGGATATATACTGTATATATAGTCAAGAATAACAGTGGATTATTAAAAGTTTAGAAGCAGTACTAATAGTCTTTGTGTTCATTATAAGCAGAAGAAGTAAAGATAGAAGGCACTGAACCCCTTCCCACTACAGGTTTATGGAGAACATTTGTGATTCTGAGTTGGGCTAAAGGAGTAACATAAATTATTCTGAATAACTGGGCTTAAAGCAACAGCTGTTTAGCACAGGCTAAGATGGTGGTAGTTACAGAAACAAACTGTGTTTGCTTAGCTTATTTTGTTCTTTGAATGCTTTCCCTATAGTCTATTTTTGTATTACCTATGACCTCCTATTGTTAACATGGGAACACATGGTTAAAGGAGACACACTTTTTACATTGTAATATATTGCAAGCATATACTTTTGACATATCACATACATCACAGACACTGACCTGTTCAAAAGACTTGTACTGAGAAATGACAAATGCCACCAGCACTATATAGGCAAAGACTGCCTATTTTTCATCTCTTATAAGAGAAAACCGGCATAACCCCAGGTTTCTCTTTGGAACAGTTGCTAAACTTATTCAAAAACAAAAACAACTGAAGACTCCTCTCCCTTTAGTGCACAAGACTTTTTAGATTGTGGGGCAAATTATATTAAACATTATAAACTTGTCCCTGTCTACTGGCACCGTTCCTTCCCTTTTCAAACAGGCTGTGGTCAAACCCCTGCTCAAAAAACCTACTCTGGATCCTGGATGCCTAAATAATTTCCGTCCTGTCTCCAATTTACCTTTTCTATCTAAAGTCCTTGAAAAAGTTGTGCTTAAACAACTTACTCTATATCTATCGGAAAATGACCTCCTCGAGCCGTTTCAGTCTGCATTTAGGGCCTCTTATTCCACTGAAACAGCTTTAGTTAAAGTAACAAATGATCTTCTCCTTCAGATGGACGAGGACTTATCGGCTCTACTGTTATTGCTGGATCTCAGTGCTGCATTTGATACGATTGATCATGACTAATCAACAGACTTAGAGATGTTTTTGGCATCTCTGGCTTTGCTCTTTCTTGGTTAGAATCCTATCTGTGTGATAGGTCTCATTTTGTCTCTTTTAATAAATCCTTCTCCTCCACGGCACCAGTGAAATTTGGTGCGCCACAAGGGTCTGTGCTCGGTCCCATACTTTTTTCACTATATGTTACACCATTGGGACAAATCATCAGAAGTTATGGAGTAAACTTCCACTGTTATGCCGATGATACACAGCTGTATCTACCAATAAAAGCGAATAATACTACTGACATGCGTCTAGAGGCCTGCCTCGTTTCAATTAAAATATGGATGTCTCAAAACTTCCTCCATTTGAACGCGGATAAAACAGAGCTCTTGTTAATTGGTCCTGCCAGTCATCGGCACAAGTTCAACAATCTTACTGTCTCAATCAACAACTGTGTGTTGGAGCACGGCAAAACTGCAAGGAACCTCGGTGTCATTTTTGACCCTACACTATCTCTGCAGCAGCACATTAGTGAGGTCACTAAATTGGGCTTTTTTCACTTGAGGAATATCTCAAAAATTTGCTCCTGCCTCTCTTTAGTTGATGCTGAAATTCTCATTCATGCATTTGTCACATCCAGGCTGGACTACTGCAATGCGTTATTCTCTGGACTGCCGAAGAAAAGTACTCACAGACTAAAAATGGTCCAAAATACAGCCGCCAGATGTTTAACAAAGACCAGGAAGTTCAATCACATTACTCCGGTCCTGGCTTCATTACACTGGCTTCCTATTCATGTTGGAGCTGATTTCAAAGTTTAACTTTATATTAACCTAGAAAATCCTTTGTGGACATGCGCCCTCTTACCTATCTGACCTTATCACCTGGTATACTCCAGCTCGTACCCTTCGCTCTTAGGACGCTGGCCTCCTTCAACTTCCTCGAATAAAGAAGAAGTCTGCTGGCTACAGAGCCTTTTCTTATAGAGCCCCATTTTTGTGGAATGGGCTCCCGATGGAAGTGCGGCGATCTGACTCTGTTGAGATTTTCAAAAGCAAACTCAAAACATACTTATTTCACCAAAAGTATTGGAGACTGATTGATCATAGGGTTAGGTTTACACTGGTTGTAGCTGTAGGTACACACTCAACCGCTCATATTATTATTATATCTGCCTATTTTTAGTAGTATTTAGCACTTTTGTTTTTCTCCTTTTCCATCTCCTCCTAGGGTGGACGCAAACCTCTGATCTGCTGGGTGATGTGTACTGCCCCCTACCTTTCCCCCGACTCTGCTCCAGTGTGAGGACCCCCAGCTCATCTTTCATCTACCTTGATGTTGGCAGAGGTCCCATCCACCTTACACACACACACACACAGAGTGGACACTGGACGCAGTCAACATAAATGTTTTTTGTGAATATGTTTTGTATTTATATGTATTTTTTTCAACTGTCCTGGACACATTCTTGCACGGCCTGTCCGTCCTGGGAGTGGATCCATCCTTCTATGGTTCTCCCTGAGGTTTCTCTTTTTTCCCGGCTGGGTTTTTTTTGGAGTTTTTCCTCAACCTGATGGAGGGTCTAAGGACAGGGGATGTTGTCTAGTGCAGTCTGTTAAGCCCTTTGAGGCGGCTGTTGTTGTGATATTGGGCTATACAAAAATAAATGTCTTGTCTTGTCTTGTCACAAACCTTACCAGGCCATGTGTACATACTTTATGCTCTGCAGTGACTGGTGGTAAATCATTAATAAACTACAGTGGGAGGCACAGCAATTCACATCAGCCGTAGCTGAAATTAAATACTTGACAATGACAAATGTAAAAGCATTGTGCTCCACACAGAACAAGCGATGGCTTCTCTCCATAGACATTCTATTTTGATAAGAGTATTCATATATCATAACTTTTACTAAAAACTCACGCAGATATGAGATTATTTTGGGGAAAAAACAGGTGGACCCACAAAAACATAAAGTCACTTTTGGCCTGCTAAAGTGCCACATGAACCGGGAACCAAGCCTGAATTTCTGAGGGTAATGTCCTGAACTTTAGGTTGTGAAAAAAAAGGACAAGAACTTGGATACAAGCAACAAAAATGAGTTTTCTTCACAGGGTGGCTGGGTGCTCTTAAGAGATGGTGGGGAGGGTGAGGATCTTTGTCATTTGGGATAAGCTCGGAGTAGAGCTGCCGCACCTGCACAAGAAGAGGTGTCAGATGGCTCAGGCATCTATTCCAGATGGATGCCTCCCAGGTGAAGTGTTCCAGGCATGTCACACTTAGGTGTAGGTCCCAGGGAAGACCTAGAAGACACTGGAAGGACAATGTGGCTTAGATGGCTTCAGAGTGTCCTTCGGATGTGACTGAAGTGTCTGGGCAGAGTAAAGTTTGGCTATCTCTGCATTGAATGCTGCCCCTGCTACTCAGGCTCTGTCAGTCATGCTAATGTCTAGGATGAACTACATTCATTTTGATTTATTGGCCAAAATATTCAACAATGAACATGTATAAAACATGTGTATTTTCTTGATTTCTGTGCTTAAGTTCATATTTTTTTACAGTGAAGTAAATCAAGTAAAGATCAGATGTACTTTGTCCAAGTGGTGCTGTTCCCAATACGGCAGATGCTTTGGGAGTGACATGTCAACTGGATGTCTAAACAATTCAAAATGATGGGATGGGATGTTTATGTTCAATCAAGTCCAGAGTCACGTAAATAAAGCCAGTGACTTAGTGCTGCATCTCTGCTACAAGTACAGTAGAGTGTACGAGAAATTATTAACTTAATACTGAGTGATAACATAGTAAAGTTGGATGTCTGTGTGTATTGGGCCACACGTATAAAAACCGCAGCAGCCGTCATTAGCGCGTTAGCCCGGTGTCAGGAGCAGTTAAAGCGAACGTTTAGTATACTTTACCTAACTAGCAACATGACAAAATTGATTAATGTAGAACATTGAATGTATGTTCTTAGTTATACCTTAATCGCATTTGTACCCTACAGGTAACCATAGTT
This sequence comes from Neodontobutis hainanensis, assembly GCA_024349245.1. NCBI lineage: Eukaryota > Metazoa > Chordata > Actinopteri > Gobiiformes > Odontobutidae > Neodontobutis > Neodontobutis hainanensis. The sequence continues at coordinate 86,971 of JALDNG010000298.1, forward strand.
ATGACGTCAGTAATAACCCGGATGTATGGCTGTGGTTTTGTGTGTAACCTCATATTATAAACCAGTTCTCTAGTAAAATATTAATAAGCATTTTGGAGTTGAGTTGCCATCATTCAACATGGTGTCAGAAGTTCGTGGAGAGGAGTAAGCCTTTGAAAATAGCAAACCTAAATAAATCAAGTTTCATCGAAAGACTTGATCCGAGTAAGTAACACTACCTCGTTCGAAATGGCGGAAGGCTTCCGAAGACCCGAACCGCTAGTGTTTGATGGTAACATTGGTGAGAAGTGGCGAATATTCGAGCAAGAATACAATATATTCATAGCGGCTGCTCACTCAGACAAAGATGCCAGGACACAGGCATTCATTCTCCTTAATTTAGCTGGCTCAGAAGCCATCGAGCGGGAGCACGCGTTTGTGTACGCACCAGCTGTATACACAGGAGAAGGAGAGCAATGACGGATTACCACGGAGGCCGAATCCAGAGAAAAACCTGAATGCTTAAAACGGAAATTTAATTTGAGTTATGCAACCCACAAACAAACGTAACAATGGAACACCACAAGTTTAATATGAGAAACCAAAAACACAGAGAAACCATTGAAGCATATGTGAATGATTTAAGGAACAAAGCAAAGACGTGCAGGTTTGGTGATTTAACGGATGAACTCATACGAGACAGACTCGTATGTGGCGTAACCAATGATGGCATGAGAAAAATTTTACTGAGAGACAGTGAGTTGACACTTGCCAAAGCAGTTGAATTGTGTCAAAGCCACGAACTGACTGATCAGCACACAAAAACTCTTACAGCACCTAAAAGTGACACTAATGTGGACAGTGTATACCACAAGACAAAGATTAAAATGCCACAAGGATTTAAACAAAGATCTAACTCTGATCGCGCAGGGTTTCAGATGATACAAAACTGTAGCAGTTGTGGAGGCAAGCATGAAGCTAAAAAGGAAAAATATTTAGCTCATGGTCAGCAGTGCCACACATGTAAAAAGTGTAATCATTTCAAAAAGTGCTGCAAATCTACACCAAATTACATGCCAAATAGACGGAGAAAAGCAGTAGATCAGCTAAAACCAAAAGAAACTCCCACAAATAGTGCAGATGAATCCTATTATGTGGATGGAGTGTCATTTGAAAAGGCTGCGGTACAAACAGTAGAGAAGAAAACCCTACTAAAGACTGAGCTAATTTGCACTGTGTCTATCAATGGACACTCAGTTGATCTAAAAGTGGACACAGGGGCTAAATGCAATGTCATCTCTGATGCGTTATTCATGAAAATAAGAGATAAAGAGAAATTAAGCTTGTCGAAAGTCACCAAGCTCATAGCCTATGGAGGTGGGGAAATACCAACAGAAGGATTTGCTACTTTCACATGCCACTCATCAAAGAGAGCACATGATCTGTCATTCTATGTGGTAAAAGGAAATGTGCAACCATTGATAGGTCTGCCGGACTGTTTACAAATGAACCTGATGTCGCTCAACAAAGAAATTCATCATGTGACAACGGACGAAGTTGCATGCTTTGCACAACAAATTCATTCTGAATATGTGAACCTTTTCAAAGATGAGACTGGTAAGCTCCCAGTAACATATTCAATGAAGCTGGACCCAGCAGTGCACCCAGTTATAAAACCTGCACACAAAGTCCCAGCAGCTATGCATGGCAGAGTCAAAGCAGAACTACAAAGAATGGTCGAGATGGGTGTTCTTACTCCAGTTTCAGAGCCCACTGAATGGGTATCATCAATGGTGGCAACCCATAAAAGGAATTCAGAGGAGATAAGGCTTTGTATTGACCCAAAAGACTTAAATAAGGCCCTCAAACGTCCACATCACCCCATGCGCACCGTAGAAGTTGCATCTCAAATGCCAAATGCCTCTGTTTTTTCTGTTTTAGATGCGAAAAGTTCCTTCTGGCAGATTTCACTTGATGAAAAATCGTCAATGTTGACAACATTCAACTCCCCATTTGGGAGATACCGATTTCTACGAATGCCGTTTGGGATCAGCACAGCGAGTGAGGTGTCCCAAAGGACTATGGAACAAATATTTGCAGGTTATCCATGTGCTATCATAGTGGACGACATCCTGGCGGGAGGAAAAGATGCGAAAGAACATGACGATAATCTTAAAAAAGTGTTGGATCGTGCTCAGAAAGTCAACCTTAGACCTAACCCTCTCAAATGTAAGTTCCGGTTGTCAGAAGTATGCTATGTTGGACATGTGTTCACATGTGAAGGACTGAAACCTGACCCTTCAAAGGTTAAAGCCATCACGGAGATGGAAGTCCCGGAGAACGTCGCAGATCTACAGCTTTTTTTTAGGGATGGTTAACTACCTTGGAAAATTTATTCCAGGTTTCAGTGAACCCTCAGCACCCTTACGACAGTTAATGCATAAAGACGTGGAGTGGGGCTGGCTTAAACAACACCAAGATGCTTTCAACAAGCTGAAAGAGGTCATCACAAGTCCACCAACATTGAGATACTACGATGTAAAAAAAACTGTTACACTGACGTGTGACGCTTCACAGTTTGGACTTGGAGCAGCATGTCTTCAACAAAATGCTCCCGTAGCATATGCCTCACGCACTCTGACACAAACCGAGAGACAATATGCTCAAATAGAGAAAGAGCTTCTTGCAGTTGTATTCGCATGTGCGAAGTTTCATGAGTACATTTATGGGAAGAAAATTCACATTGAGACTGACCATCAGCCATTGGTGACAATACTCAACAAACCACTACACATTGCTCCAGCACGATTGCAACGCATGATGTTGCAGCTCCAAAAGTATGACTTTGTCATAAACTACAAAAAAGGCAGTGAAATTTTTTTGGCTGACACTCTTTCACGAGCCCCCATAAAAAACACTAAAGTGTTAAGTGGTGAAAAGACTGACTTTGAGGTAATGTCTGTTGAACATATCTCATCATCAAGGCTCGTTGAATTGAAAGAGCACATAGCCACAGATCCAACATTGCAACTGCTTGGTAGTACAATACACCAGGGTTGGCCAGAACGACAAACAAAACTTTCACTCGTACTTCACCAGTACTACCCATACCGAGATGAGCTGACAACAAAGGATGGGATTGTGATGAAAGGCCCAAAAGCAGTGATCCCCAAATCACTACAAAAAGAATATATCACTATTCTTCACAGAGGGCACCCAGGAGTAGAATCAACAAAACGCAGAGCAAGAGGAGTAGTGTTTTGGCCTTCAATGAGCAAGGACATTGAGAAGGAATGTGCTTCATGTTCTGTCTGCAATAGTATGAAACAGCACCAACAAAAAGAACCACTGAAGTTACATGATACTCCAGAACTTCCTTGGTCAACCATTGCAACTGATCTTTTAGAATGGAATGGCCAACATTATCTTGTTCTGGTGGACTCCTATTCAGGTTGGTTTGAAATAGTTCCCTATCAAAAGCTACACTCGATGCTGCGTAGCATACGCTATGGGGAAACATTCTTTGTGTGACCGGTTGTGAAGCACGTGTGTCAAACACGCCAAGAATTGGCTTATAATACCTCTGTTGGTGACGCAGCTCATCAGCGGCAGCTGTGTGATTGCGCGTACCTGAACAGAGGGTATAAGAATGCATGACGCGGAAGCGTCTTCAGGTTTCTTTGTCTTCAGATCGCATTGTGTGAAGTGTGAGCAAACATACTCTCTGTGCCAGTACGAAATAAAGAGGATTGAATAAGATAATCCCTTTCTAAAGCAAAGCAAAGCAGTACATTTAAATTAAATAAAGTATCATGGCTGGATTCAGGAAGAAATGTGTTCCTCCGTGCCAGAGGCACATTTCTGACGATGATCAGCATGAGTTTTGTTTTGAGTGTATGGGGGCCATGGGACTTTCTGGGGAGTGTGAGCACTGTGATCTCTTGCCTGCTAAGATACTACGTGCCCGGCTCGCTTTCTTTAAAGAGGAGCGAGCCGCCTCCCCACTCCGGTCGTGGGGTTCGCGTGTTGATCTGGTTGAGGGCCCGGGCGCGCTCCGGCGCTTCCCGCGAGCACGTCGATGAAGCCTCATCCCTGGCTTCTGGGGGAGCCGCAGCCTCGGAGCGCTCTACCCGCTCTGATGCTGCATTTGAGGAGCTGCTCGAGGTGGTTACAAGAGCAGTGGCGCGGCTGAATATTGAGTGGCCTCTGGAGCAGGGCCCCATTAAACACTCAAAACTGGATGACAGGTTTCTGTCAGGTGGCCAGGGAGAGGGACCACAGCGGCGGTCTCTCCCCTTTTTCGGGGACCTCCATGAGGAGGTGGCACGCTCATGGAATAAGCCCTATTCGTCCCGTGTTTTTGTGCCTTCGACGTCGATTTATTCGACTATCGTGGGCGCACAGGTGCGGGGCTATGGGTCGATGCCCCAGGTGGAAGAGACGCTTGCGGGTTATCTCTCCCCCGGGACATCGTCCTCCCTGAGAAAACCTACACTCCCCAACAAGCCATGCAGGTTCACATCATCACTGGTGGGGAAGGCTTTCCAGGCGGCGGGTCAGGCTGGTGCAGCACTGCACACCATTGCGGTTTTGCAGGCATACCAGGCTGAGCTGCTCAAAGATTTGAGCACAAGGGGTACTGTGGACGAGGACGCGTTTTCTGAGCTACGCCGTGCCACAGACCTCTCTCTCCGTGCAACTAAGCAGACGGCCCGCGCTATTGGCCGCTCCATGTCTGCTTTGGTTGCGACGGAAAGACATCTGTGGCTTAACCTCACGGGCATCGTGAAACCGGAACGAGCTCATGTATTGACACAGGAACTGCAGGTTCTGCTGGACAAAGGGGCCATAGAACGTGTTCCCCCACCAGACCTACAAACCGGGTTTTACAGCCGGTATTTTCTAGTTCCGAAAAAAGATGGGGGGCTGCGCCCGATTTTAGACCTCCGCGGGTTAAACCGCTACCTCAAAGCATTGAGATTCAAAATGCTCACAATAAAAATGATTGTGTCCCAGATCCGATCAGGCGACTGGTTTGTCACCATCGATCTGAAGGACGCATATTTTCACATAAAAATCCTGCCACAGCACAGAAGGTTCCTGAGGTTCGCGCGGGGCGGTACCAGTATCGGGTTCTTCCGTTCGCCTGGCCTTGTCACCCCGTACATATACAAAATGCATGGATGCAGCCTTGGCTCCCTTGCGACTCCAGGGCATCCGCATTTTGAATTACATAGACGACTGGCTGATATTAGCTCAGTCTCAGGAGTTAGTGCTTCGACATCGGGATGTCGTCCTAGCTCATCTCGACTCTCTAGGCTTGAGACTCAACGGCGAGAAGAGCGTTCTCTCGGCCGCCCAGAGGACAACATATCTAGGGGTTGTTTGGGACTCAACCAAGATGCAGGCACATCTGTCTCCTGCACGTGTCAGGTCCATTCTAACTACCCTGAAAGCTATCAGGCTAGGCCAGGAAGTGACTGTGCACTTCTTTCAAAGAATATTGGGTCTCATGGCATCTGCATCCACGGTAATTCCTTTGGGCCTTCTGCACATGAGACCATTTCAGCTGTGGCTCAGAGCCAGGGGGTTTCATCCAAGGGCCAACCCCCTGAAGCAAATAAGGGTTACGCGCCGAGGGCTTCGTACCCTAGCTATGTGGTTCAGACCCCAGTTTCTCACTTTGGGTCCCACCCTAGGTCCATGTTGTCGTCGCATGATGCTAACGACAGATGCATCCCTCACGGGCTGGGGTGCGGTCTTAGATGGCCGTCCAGCTCAAGGGATATGGAGAGGCCATCTTCTCGCATGGCACATCAATTGCCTCGAGATGAAGGCTGTTTTTCTGGCCCTGAAATACTTCCTCCAGCAGCTAAGGGGCTACCAAGTCCTAGTACAAGTAGACAGCACAGCGGTGGTCTCTTACATAAATCGTCAGGGCGGACTGCGTTCGTGCCCCTTGAACAAGCTAGCGCAGCAGGTGCTGCTTTGGGATCAGGACAAGTTCCTGTCCCTCAGGGCGATTTATATCCCCGGGCGCATGAATGTGGGAGCAGATTTATTGTCCAGACAAGCGGTGACACAAGGGGAGTGGAAACTCCACCCAGAGGTAGTGAGCCAAATCTGGGAAAGATTTTACGAAGCAGAGGTGGACCTCTTTGCCTCACAGCAGACAGCACAATGTCCCCTCTACTTCTCTCTGACTCCTCCAGCTCCCCTGGGTCTGGACGCAATGGCCCATGTGTGGCCCAGACTCCGCCTTTATGCATTTCCCCCGGTGACTCTTCTCCCGGGAGTCCTGGCGAAGGTCCGTCAACGGGGGTCGCGCCTCTTACTTGTAGCGCCCCGTTGGCCGACCAGAGTGTGGTTCTCAGACCTAATATCTCTCTCCTCGGCTCGCCATGGGCGATTCCGACCAGGAGGGATCTCCTTTCTCAGGCACAGGGGACAGTGTTTCATCCCGGCCCGAGCTCTGGAACCTTTACGCCTGGCCCCTGAGGGGACCAATTAAGAGACGTCGGGCTCCCAGCCCCTGTTGTAGAGACTATTTTGAGTGCTAGGTCTCCTCTACTAGGAGAACATATGCCTGCAAATGGCGTGTCTTTGATGCCTGGTGTGCTACACACCATACAGACCCAGTCCACTGCCAGATTGTTTCAGTGTTGGAGTTTCTGCAGGACAAACTGTCCTCGGGCACTAATCCTAGCACACTCAGGGTTTTTGTGGCCGCCATTTCGGCTTGCCACGCCCTGATTGATGGGGTCTCGATAGGGAGACACCCTCTGGTTGCCCGCTTCATTCGAGGGGCCAAGCGGTTGAGACCACACACTAGAGCTAGAGTTCCTTCCTGGGACCTAGCTATAGTACTGGAGGGCTTAGTAAGCACTCCTTTTGAACCACTAGAGTCAGCGCCTGTTAGGTTTCAGACTCTAAGGATGGTTCTTCTGGCGGCCATTACCACTCTCAAGAGGGTTGGAGATTTGCAGGCTCTGTCAGTTTCGCCCTCCTGCCTAGACTTTGCCCCTGGGCTGGTCAAAGCCATTTTGCATCCTCACCCTAACTATCTTCCAAAAGTTCCATTCTCGACCATAAATCCGGTCATTCTTGAAGCCTTCTGTCCTCCGCCATTTACAACACCGGAGCAGGAGAGACTTCACTTACTGTGTCCAGTACGTGCCCTCCAGACTTATGTCCACCGCACTAGCCAGTGGCGTAAGTCCGAACAGCTATTTATATGCTACGGGGGCTGCAAGCTGGGGGTGGCAGCTACCAGACAGACTATATCACGTTGGGTGAGGGATGCCATTGCCCTGGCCTATGAGGTGCACGGTCAAACTTCGCCCATAGGTGTAAGGGCTCATTCTACTAGAGGTGTTGCAGCTTCAACAGCTTTAGCAAAAGGTGCCCCTCTGCAGCAAGTTTGTGATGCGGCAGGCTGGTCCTCCCCGCACACATTCATTAGATTCTATAGCTTGGATGTTCATGCTACTCTGGGCTCGCATGTCCTTGAGTCATCATCCCAAAATTGTTTTTGAGACCTCTTTGTGTTGTGCACACTTCACAACCCGGGGGTCCAGACACTTACAGTGCGGCGGCGTTGGTATTCGTTCCCCATAGCGTATGCTACGCGGCATCGAGTGTAGCTTTTGATAGGGAACGTCGGGTTACTTGACTGTAACCCTGTTCTCTTAAAAAGCGGGAACGAGATGCTGCGCTGCAGTGCCGCACTGGGCGTGTCCGGGCGCTCTTCAGACAAAGTTGACCTGAAGACGCTTCCGCGTCATGCGTTCTTATACCCTCTGTTCAGGTGCACGCAATCACACAGCTGCCGCTGATGAGCTGCGTCACCAACAGAGGTATTATAAGCCAATTCTTGGCGTGTTTGACACACGTGCTTCACAACCGGTCACACAAAGAATGTTTCCCCATAGCGTATGCTACGCAGCATCTCGTTCCCGCTTTTTAAGGGAACAGGGTTACAGTCAAGTAACCCGAGACAATCTTCTTCGCACTCTGACATCGACCGCAGTGATTACAAAATTAAAGAGACCATTTTCAGTACATGGCAGTCCCCAGAAAGTGATCACAGACAACAGAACACAATTTTCCAGTCAACAATTCAAAAACTTTGCAAATTCCTAGGATTTTGTCCATGTAACAAGCAGCCCAGAATATCCACAATCTAATGGATTAGCGGAACGAGTGGTGCGAAGTGCCAAAGAGTTAATGGAAAAATCAAAGAGAGATGGAACAGATGTTTTCCTGGATCTACTCAATCTGAGAAACATACCTCGTAATGAAATTCTTGGATCACCAGCAGAGAGACTTTTATCAAGACAAACACGAACAACACTCCCAATTGACAAAAAGTTGCTAAGTCCTTCGTCATAAAGTAATGTCATGGTCAGAAAACAACTTGCGAACAAGCGTCAACAACAAAAGCTGTATTATGACAAAAGCAGCAAGCCTCTCCGTACTCTGTTCAAAGGTGAAGTAGTCAGGTTGCAAACACCTCAGGGGTACAATAAAGTCGGAGTCATCAAGGACATCTGCAAGGAACCAAGATCATATGTGGTAGAATCAGAGGGAAGGGATTATAGAAGGAATCGTAGACACATCTTGCCGGTCCCTGAAACTTTGCCATCACAAAATGGAGGATACAGCCCTGCAGATTATCCAAAAGTGTGTACAACAGGAAAAGATCCAAGTTTCCATTCAGAACAAACAAATGCACAAGTGACATCTACTGACTCTAAATTAAAGTTAGAGACTACTGTACCTGCCAAAGAGTCTGAGAAAAAACTGTATGTGACTCGCTCAGGCAGGATCTCAAAACCAAACCCCAAGTATTTCCAATGAGGTGCTTAGAAATGTTCAGAGTTTCATTGGTTCATAAAATATAACACTGTAAATGCTAATAGCATATTTGTTATGCATGCTTTAACGTTGGGTTGAGATGGATACTTATTGTTAGAAACTGATGAAAGGTAACTAAAGAAAAGGGATGTACAACATTGAATGTATGTTCTTAGTTATACCTTAATCGCAATTGTACCCTACAGGTAACCATAGTTATGACGTCAGTAATAACCCGGATGTATGGCTGTGGTTTTGTGTGTAACCTCATGTTGTAAACCAGTTCTCTAGTAAAATATTAATAAGCATTTCGAAGTTGAGTTGCTATCATTCAACAATTAATTAACTTTAGCTTTACTAGTGGGAAGGAACATAAATTGTGATTACAAATATATGCTCACTCACCTCAAGACGCCGCTGCAGTGATGGGAATCCATGCAGGAGGTGTAGCGTTTGGCTCTGTGTTACTTTTCAGTGTGAGCTGTTTGGAGGAAGTCAATTTTCACCTCCATTGCATTGAAGAAGCTTAAGGGCAGCAGTAGCTCAGTGGGTAGAACGGCCGTCCTTTGACTGGCAGGTGGGCAGTTTGATCATCGCTCAAAACATCCCAGAACATCATAACATCCCGCTCTCCCCCACATACTGTTGTTGTGTCCTTGGGCAAGACACTTAACCTACCTTGCCTCCAGTGGTGTTCTAGCTGTAACACTGGTAAAGTGCTTTGAGTGCCTACTAGGTGGAAAAGCACTATATAAAAAAATAATATAAAATATATATAACATAAATAAATGAATAAAAATAAAATGCAGTTGTAATTTCCAAGTCATACCCACCAATGAAGCACTCGTGGTTGTAAGGAAGAGACTACTACAGGACACATCTTTACAGGACAGGACAAACCTCACCCCGCACCATATTTGCAGTTTACTGGAGATATGCTTGAACACTACTTATATCCAGTTCAGAGGTAATTTAACAGGACTCTATATAGTAAGCCTCCACACACAGATCAGTATCTGTTCACTTGCTGTTTGATTCCCACCACCCACTGCAGCACAAACTGGGAGTCATCAGGACTCTTCAGCACAGAGCACAAGAGGTGCCCACAACCTCAGAAGGTAAACGGAAAGAAGAACAACACATCCGTAAAGCCCTGAGAGACTCTGGATACCCCTAATGGACTTTCAACAAAACCAAGAGAACACAGACACCCAACAGACAGACAGTTGTGTGTCTGGTTTATCTGAAAATCTTAAAAGGATTTTCTACAAACACAACATTCCAGTCCACTTTAAACCAGGGAACACTCTGCACCAAAAACTGGTCCATCCTAAAGACAAGATCCCCACAAACAGAGTAATGTAGTTTATGAAGTTCAGTGAAGAGTGCAGTGACAGTTATGTCGGTTAAACTAAACAACAGCTTCACAAGAGGTTGTATCAACACAGAAGAGCCAATCCTGGAGGACCTGAGTCTGCAGTTCACCTTCACCTCAAAGAGAAAGGACATTCCTTTGAGAACAGCAATGTCCGGATTTTGGCCAGAGAGCCCAGATGATTTAAGAGAGGGGTGAAAGAAGCCATTTTTGTGAAAATGGAAAAGCCCTCGTTGAACAGAGGAGGTGGCCTCAGATTCATGCTGCCTAGTATTTATAACAGTGTTCTTAAACCTAAAACAAAAGAGTTGCACCTTACCACAACCACAACACCCGAATGGAGCAGTGTCACTAACGACTCTCACATTAGGAGTCACACTGTCCTTTCATGGCCAACGACGGTGAGAACAGAACAGCCTGGTCCATCAGGTTTGGTTTCAGGGGAAACTCCTCCCTCTAGAGATAAGCTCAGCTCTCTTACCAGTTGATCTCAGAATTGATAAAGTCTCTTGGAATTAGAGACAAAACGTCTTTGCCATGAAAACTGAGTCCTGATGTTTTCACTTGATGTCCTGGATGACTAAGAACCTTCACAGACATTTATACTCAAATGTCAAAACTTTTACTCAAATCAATGAACACTAATAAAGCCCCATTCTTACAGCTAATTTGGTCAAAAAAGTTGGTTTATTTACTCTTTAAACTCTTTCCTTACAGACAAACTCTACTTCAGCTTAATCCCTCAAGGCAACCACAGCAAAATGGGTCTAACCCTATTTCTGCCAATGATGCAGAGAAATTACTTAATTTGTTCACCTGTTTTCCCTTTCACCTGTAACTGAAGTGCTCCATTGAACAGTTTATTCAAATTGTGTTTTAAATATTCAAGTACCGCTCTATCACACTCTGCCAAACACAATGCCATTAGTCATTCCGCCCCAGGAACCACCTCCAGAACACACACATGCAAACATGCTCCTAACACACACCTTTCTGTGGAGTATTTCCTTTGGGCCCACTATCTCACTGAGGTAGAAGCATTAATTCATTCATTCATTCATTTTCTACCGCTTTGTCCCGTTAGGGGTCGCGGGTGACTGGAGCCTATCCCAGCAGCTTTGGGCCTGAGGCGGGGTACACCCTGGACATTGGCCAGTTAGTCACAGGGCTGACATATAGAGACAGACAGTGACAGACAACCATTCACTCTCACATTCATTTACTAGGGACACTAGAGTTGCCGATTAACCTATACATGCATGTCTTTGGACGATGGGAGGAAGCCGGAGTACCCGGAGAGAACCCACAGTAACACGTGGAGAACATGCAGACTCCTCACAGAAAGACCGGAGACGGCCGAGAATATTTGAGTCGGCCGGGTTTTGAACTCACAACCTTCTTGCTGTAAGGCAGGAGTGCTAACCACTCTGCCACGTGCACAGGTAGAAGCATGCATTATAAATTTAACTCTAGTCTTTTCATGGCGTGTAGCATGGCGTTTAGCTTGGTTACCTCAGCAAAACAGGCACCCACAATGAGAAGTGTGCAGTGTTTACCATGGACTAGAACAGAAATACAATACTGTTTATAAAAAATAAATATAAACAGCACAATTATCTTGAAATAGAAGCGTGTTTGATTTTAGCAGCAAACAGTGACTGCAATTGTAGTGCAAAAATACTACCTTATTTAAATGTCTCTTTTGTCAGTAACACCTCTATGAACACCATTAAATATGGTTCTAAAGTGGAATGTATTTGGCACTCTGCATAAAACATGGTAATTTTTACTTACCAGAAAACATGCTAGACTATAACTAATTGACTTTTTAATTTTTTCACATTTTTTGTCAGTGCAAGATTATATATTATATAAGGGTGATGAACACTGGTTGGATTTGAAAGTTCCCAGGGCCTCAACAGACTCTAGAATTACCTCTGTGCCCATGATTCCAGAGTTAACTGATCTTTGCCTGGAGCGTGTCAGAGTATGAGATTATTTTATGCACTTTGATTCAGTCTAAACTTTGCTAACTTTTCCTTTCAAGTCAAGCTGGGGTGAATTTTTGGCTTTTCTCACACCAATTCATTAAAAAAATATGTGCCAATTTGGATATTTTTTGTGGGATTTACATCAAAATCAAGCGCACCAACGCCTTGCAGGAATATGCTGTATTGCCAGTCCTCCACCCACACTGTTATTCAGAGTAGATCAAAGAGAAGCCGAAGATTCCCTTTGTGCATGTGAAGAGAGAGACAAGCGGAGATATTCTAATTTAGCAAGCTGGCTTCCTCTGGCACTTCATCAAAACATTTCCAGTCTGCTGCATCACCTCATCTTAGGGTCAGGTCCGTACACAACGCACTGCCAACGCTGATGTGTAAATAGGAACAGGCTCTGAGGATATCGAGATGCTTTCGTGCAAGAATGAGATCCATTTCTATCTCATACATTAATGTACTCAAAATTTATTTTCCAGTTCCTAATGAAAATATTCTATCACTGTACTCGGAAAAAGAAAAGTATTCAAATCACTTAATCCCCAAGAGGGGCTATTTTAAAATGCACCCCGAGCAGCATTTGAACACACACAGACAAAATGCATGGCACACCAAGAGTAATCAATAAATAAAAAATAAATAATAAATTGCATTTGTATTATAGTTACTTAATTTAAGTCATTTGAGTTGTTGTGAGTTAAGGAGTTGGACAGCCCTTTCTCCTCTGTGTCCTACATCTAGGACAGCGGAGTCTGCGTCCTGAAGGAAGCCATTCAAAGTCTTTAAACAGTGCACAGGAGCTGTCCCTGAGTATCCTGTGAGTTCTAATGTGTGTGTGTTCTAATTATCTGTTTGTCACACAATGTGGGTAGTGAGCAGACTTTGGTGATGTTGAGCAGACGGTTGCGAACCTATGCTAATGGAGGGGAATCAGCAGGTGAAGGAGAGTATAAAATGCATTCAATTAAGCAGTAGTAAAAGGTTTAAGTATCAATATAACATAAGCAGTTACCTCAAAGGGCTTTACAAACTGTACAAGACACCCCCAGCCACGGAAAAAAAAAGAAAATATTATTACAAGCAGACAAGCAGCTCTCACCTCTCGTGTTATTATTAAAATAATAATGAATAAATAAAAGATTATTAAGAGCGCAAGTAACCATAATGAAGTCTGAGCTTGTGACGTTACTAAACAGTCTAACAGGCCAAGAATGACTGCAACGCAGACAGGTCTAATAAAATAAGAAGTTGTTGTCTTGATGTGGCGAAGTGAGTCATCTTTGATCGTTAAAACTAAATGGACCTTAGTAAAATTGAAAGAAATAAACTAAATTGTAATAGTGTTTTGTCATATTTTTTGAAAGATACTAAACTGTATGAGCTTTATTGCTGCGGTGTATAGTATAGACTTTTCTACTGTTACTATTGGAAACAGTGAGAAAGCACAAGCAGCCTGTGATCACTACTATTTTCTCTTGTTCTATTTCAAGGAGCTGTCTCTTGTGTTCCATTTTTACCCACAGCCTGCCCTCTTTCATCTTCCTGCAGCTATTTTTGTTCCGTGTGATTCAAACTGTGCTGAACAGAGAACAGCATGTGGATACTTAGAAGAATGACTGCACTATATTATTATACCTTATAACGAGAGTGACCTACGTTCGACTATTCTGTTTTCAAAACCCTAAATGAAAAGTCTAACAGAGCAGTTTGTAGCGGAAATGTAGGGCTGCTCAATTTCTTGTAAATGTATTGACATAGTATTCACATGCACATGACCCATATTACAAAGACTGCTTGAAGTGCCATTATATGATATGAATGTGCTGGGAGTTCACACAATGTAAAAATACTGTATATCAAAATATGTGAAAAAGTCAGTGTGAAATGAGATCTGTTTATTTAAATAATTCCTCTCTATTTATTCTATTCTCTATACTGGAACTGACAGCAAAATCATTTTTCCCTTGTGGGACAGTAACGATACTTTTAACTTTGAACTAATGGATACTAATGTTGAAAGGCAAGATATTCATGTGCAGTTTAATTCTTAAATTGTCAGGATACCAGTAACCTGACAAATTACTAAGACCTCTTCATATTAAAAATAATGACTAAAATATTTTTAATAGCAAAGCAAAGATGGAGCAGAGGCAGAGTTTAGCATTACACAGCACAGCAGCTGGGTCTTACCGGTAGCTATTTAGGCTAGCAGACGTGACAATAGTGTATATATTTAACTCCTATATTTTGTATAGAGCGCCGTGAGCTCTAAAAGTATTAAGTGGTGTCAATTTCAGTTCATTTGCTTATATATTTGGTTTGTCAAAAAAAAAAAAACAGTTCTAAACAATGTATTAACACCCCTTACTTGCAGTAGCACACAAGCAGTAAGTAAACAGTAAGTAGTAAACAACACACAAAGACAATACAAAAAAGTTGTTTTGTTGTTTTTTTTACATTCATAAAAACTGAAACTTGAAACGCTGCAGGGCTTGTTTCAGTGAAAAAAAATAAAACCTTTCTGTGCTGTAGTTTGATCAGATCACACCAGACTTTACTGTGTACTCCTATTGATTGGCTGAAGAACTAGAGCAACACAGTTCATTCCAACATATGCCATACACTATTGCCTTATTAAAATGTAATGTGGACGAAAAAGATGTTTTTTTATTCAACATTGCTGAATAATTAACAAAAAAATATTTATTTCATGGATGTTGTTCACAAACATGTTTCCATAGAGTCTTGACTTGGACAAAAATAGTTCCTGCCAATATCCCCTAACTAGTAAAAACACATGAAACAACATATTTACATTTATTATTTAATATTTTCCACTTGCTTGTCACCACAAACAAACCATAAGACACAAGTTTGACAGCAGTATTTCAGTAGCTTATCAAAGACTCAATGTATCAATGTCACACAGATAAACACTGGGATAAACACAGATCTAATGAGCCATTCAAGTTATGATGGCCAAAGGCGCTTTTCTGTGTGAACATCAACATTAGCAGCAAGCAGCGTACAAGCTGAGTTCTACAGCATGCTCGACATCATTTACACTTACATTTAGTCATTTAGCAGACACTTTTATCCAAAGTAACTTACAAGTGAGGAAAACAATGGAAGCAATTTCAACAACACAAGGTAACAAAAAGCATAAGTGCACAAAAAGCTAGTCAGTTAAAAACCTAGCACAGTAATCAAAGCTAAGAATAAGAATTTATTTTATTTTATTTTTTTTTGTAAAGGAATTGATAGAAAGGAAGTAGAATTCAGTGTTTGTCAGTCAGGTGTTGACGGAAAAGATGTGTTTTCAAGCGTTTTTTAAAGATGGCTACAGAATCTGCTGATCTTGTAGCAGCAGGTAGATCATTCCACCAATGTGGAACAGATCCAGGAAAAGTGCGTGAGAGTGATTTTTTTCTTTTTGGGATGGTACCACCAGACGTTCATTAGCAGAGCGCAGGGATCTGGTAGGAACATAGGTCTGTGTTAGTGAGTGAAGATATGAGGGGGCGGAGCCAGTGGTGGTCTTGTAGGCCAAGAGTATAGCTTTGAACTTGATGCGGGCATCAACCGGGAGCCAGTGTAACCCAGTGAAGAGAGGAGTTAAGTGCGCTCTCTTCGGTTCTTTAAAGACCACGCTTGCCGCTGCATTCTGAATCAGCTGCAGAGGTTTGGTTGTGCAGGCAGGGAGTCCAGCCAGAAGAGCTTTGCAATAATCCAGTTTGGACAAGACAAGAGCCTGGACTAGGATTTGCGTAGAGTGCTCCGATAGGAAAGGTCTAGTTTTCCTAATGTTGTAGAGGATGAATCTACAGGACATGGTGGTGCTGGCAACATGACTTGTGAAGTTAAGTTGATCATCAATTACCACTCCCAGATTTCTGGCAGTGCTGGACGGTGTAATGGTTGATGAGCCTAGTTGAATGGAGAGGTTGTGGTGGGTCTTTGGGTTGGCAGGAATCACTAGCAGTTCTGTTTTCCAAGGTTCAGCTGCAGGTGATGGTCCTTCATCCAAAGTGAATCATCATCAGGTTGAAATGACAAGTGGAGTTGAGTGTCATCTGCAGCAGTGATAGGAAAAGCCATGTTTCTGAATGACAGAGCCAAGGGATGTCATGTAAATGGAAAAGAGTAGCAGTCCAAGCAATGACCCCTGAGGCACCTCAGTATTGAGATGTTGGGCCTCAGAGACCCCGTTTCTCCAGGATACTCTGAATGACCTAGCCGAGAGGTAAGACTTGAACCATTGCAATGCTATTCCAGAGACACCCATCGCACTGAGAGAAGACAGGAGGATGTGATGATTAACAGTGTCAAAAGCAGAAGACAGATCCAGTAAGATCAGTACAGATGACTTGGATGCTGCCTTTGCTCTCAGGGCTTCTATGACTGAGAGCAGTGCAGTTTCAGTGGAATGTCCGCTCTTGAACCCAGACTGGTTCTGGTCCAGGAGGTTGTTTCGTGTGAGAAAGGAGGAGAGCTGGTTAAACACAACTCGCTCCAGAGCTTTGGCAGTAAAGGGAAGGAGGGAAAACGGTCTGTAGTTTTCTAACAGTGTAGGGTTGAGAGTGGGTTTCTTCAATAGTGGTGTGATGCGGGCCTCTTTGAAAGCTGTGGGGAATGACCCAGTGGAGAGAGATGAGTTGATGATGTGGGTGAGAGCAGGCACAACAGATGGAGAGATGGCCTGAAGGAGATGCTGGGGATGGGATCTAGTGGACAGGTGGTAGGGTGGTTAGAACTAATGACCTTGGAAACATCTGCTTCAGTTAGAGGAGAAAAAGAGGGGAGCAAACACGTATCAGGGGTGTGAAAGAGTTCAACAGGTGCTGGCGCATGAAAACTGACTGCTGATGGCAGTTGTTTTCTTTACAAAGAAAGACGCAAAATCATCAGCTGTTAACTCTGTAACGAGGATGTACGGGCTGGTCTGGATGTAAGAGGGCATAAGTTGTCCAAGCAGGATGTAAGCGTGGAGCACAGAGTGTCAGTGGCAATGTTGGTGTTTAAAAGCGAGAGCTCCTCAAGAGGGGGAAGCGCAGAAGAGACGGCAGAGGAA
This sequence comes from Neodontobutis hainanensis, assembly GCA_024349245.1. Taxonomy (NCBI): domain Eukaryota; kingdom Metazoa; phylum Chordata; class Actinopteri; order Gobiiformes; family Odontobutidae; genus Neodontobutis; species Neodontobutis hainanensis. The sequence continues at coordinate 104,252 of JALDNG010000298.1, forward strand.
AAGCGTGAGGGACTGAGTGAACGCAGGTTACGTCGGAAAGTGACCAGCGGTAAAACAGTTGCAGTGTCTGGAGAAGTTAGATCGAGGTCAAGAGTTACGAAGAAATGATCTGACGTGTGCAGAGGCGTGACCTGAGTATGCCGAGCGAAGCAGTACCTTATGTAGATAAGATCTAGTTGGTTACCAGACGTTTGAGTTGCTGATGTGGAGACCTGCTCAAATGATGCAGTCAGATTATTGAAGTTAGCAGCCTGTGGCTTTTCAAGGTGGATGTTGAAGTCTCCTAATACCACCAGAGGAGTACCATCCTCAGGGAAGGATGAAGAAGCACGTCCAACTCCTCCAAGAAATGTCCAAGCTGACCTGGGGGTTGATAGATAACTACAAAATTACTTTTAACAGGGTGGGTGATGGTAACAACATGGAACTCGAAGGAGCTGTTGTCACACAAGGGTGCTAGCTGTTTGAACTTCCAGTCAGTAGGGATAAGTAGTCCGGTCCCTCCACCCCTTCCTGTGATGCGAGCACTGTGGGAGAAAGTGTGATTATGGGAGAGGGCAGCGAGAGTGGCAGAGTCCTCTGGTTTGATCCATGTTTCTGTAAGTGCTACAACTGAAAGACCAGAAGGTTGAACAAAAGCGGTAATGAAATCAGCTTTGTTCACAGCAGACTGGCAGTTCCACAAGCCTATTGAGAAAGTAGAAGAGGCAGTTATGGATGGTGATATAACATGCAGATTGTTATGGTTGCATCTCCTTTTGAGTGAAACAGATGAAAATGTCCGTGTAGAAATGACAGTAGGTATTTGAAAATACATTAAAGAAGAGCAGAAAAGACAATATTTAAGTAGAGGGTGAAAGTCGAAATAATAAAATATAAGTGCAAACAATTGGTACAAAAAAAGTGCAATACTCAAGTGCTCTGTCGGTGTGTCCCTGCGCGGTGGAGTCGCATGCAGGTAGAGTCGATGGTCTTTACTCTCTTAGGTCTTCACGCAATGGCAGCTGCCGCGTGGTTCACACTTATATACCCATCTTTTGAATTGAATTCAGCAGGTCACGCCTCCAAAGGCCGTAAACAACTCAAACGAAACCAAACCAGGCCGCGAGCAGGTGAGAGAAAACGCCGGTGCACCACGTGACAGAGTCGTAGTAATGCACAGTGCGGTTTCTCAGCAATAACACGGCACTAAGCTCAAAATGACAAGAATCACATACACTTACACAGTTCTGTAGGCTTCTGCTGCTAAGTTGCTTCTCCTACTGACTTCGACTAAACCACGGGTTAGTTCCTGGTCAGCCACAGTGCAGCAAAGTGTTCACTGTGTGTTGTAAAACATTTTAAGATGATCTTTAGTGTTGTACAGTGCTCCAAATTCAAAACAGACAAACATTCCTAGTGTGGAGTTGCTCACAATATTATTCCAAATATGTCCTGTTTCCTTGTAACGTAAAGCTTGGCAAAGGATAAGGTACACTTGTTGTAGTCCATTTTTGTGATGTGATATGCCACACCTGTGAAGTGGATGGATTATCTTGGCAAAAGAGAAATGCTCACCAACAAAGATTTGGACAGCTTTGTGAAAGAGAGAGAAACATATTGTGTACATAGTAAAAGTCTTGAAAGTCAGATAAAATGATGGCAAAAACAAAAGTGTTGTGTTTATAAAAGAAAATTCCTCGTTACATTGGGCACAGAAACGTTGTTTTTGCATTTAATGTTTAATTGTGTATATAAACACTTAAATATTTAAAAAAGGAAAATTTGTTTTATATATTTGTTTTATTTTTATATTGCTTTGGAAATCCAGATGTTGGGCACGTACAGTTGGTGCGATCTGATCTGTTCAGATTGATGTGGTTTGGCTCCAGCGTGCGACAAAAATAGAACTGCTGCATATCAGTGCGGACCGGAATGTAGCTGAGCGGACGCTGTGTAAATTGTCTCATTAAAAACAACGTTACAACGAGTGTGTGGCGGAGGAGAGACGGATGCAGTGGAAATTGGGGGTAACACTGCGTAACAATTTGTGAGTCCTTAGTGCGAGCACGAAAAGGCCCTTAATCTGCAGGGACAAAAAGTAACTTATACAGTGGTGAGAAAAAGTCTGTGAACCTTTTGAAATTACATGGTTTTCTGAATAAATTTCTCTTAAAATGTGATCTGATCTTCATCTAAGTCCAGGGTATTGACAAACATAATGTGTCAAAAAATAATTGCACAAAACAATTCTGATCTCATAAAACTCTTATTAAAAATTAAAAAATGTCAGTAACTTATGAGAGGGGACTTAAACACTATTTAAGTACCACATTAATTGTCCTTATCCTTTTGATTGATCAGATCAATCCATTGTGAACATCAAATAGACCTACATTACATTGCTGCTCATTAGTCTGAAGGAGCCCCGCAGAGCACTGTATCAGCGCACGATTGTGCATGTGACTGCAGTAATATCCGCAGTGTCTATGCCGCCTCCTGCAGAGGGGTTCCCCTGCTCAGGCATTCCCTCTCTCTATTATTTGCGCTCTACTGCTGAGGCAGCATGACCAGGATTACGCTGTTAAACAGGTCCAAGATGGCTGTCCCTGACTGCTTTACCTCTCGGGTGGTGCCATTAAAAGCACAGAGCTGGAGTTTAAAATATACATGAGCCCTGGAGAAAGAATGCCACTCAGTCAGCATTTTCACTCGCAGCCATCAGAGGCAGGGAAGAGATGGTACACTGTGTGGCAGCTCACCAGGCTCATTAATGCAGCACTTCCATCTGTCAGGAGAGATAAGCACTTATGGTTGAAGGCTAATTTCAATGTTTCTTGTGAGAAACAGCCCAAATATAGTTTTTAATAGCCAAGTCGTCAACAGCAGAGGGCTTTTAAAAGTCATCATTAGTTGTATTTCTATTTTGTAAAGGCTAAAGGTAGGAAACTACATAAAGCCATAAATCATAACCCAGTACAGAATACTATTCAGGTAATCACCATGTTTAGAAAGACTCCGCTGTAGATCTCTAATTTTGGAGGCGAGAAATGTTTCTGAAAAAGAAAAATGGTGTAGTGGTATGTGCAGAAGGGGCACTTACAGAAATGGTAAAAGGTCGATCTACACTGATATTATTTTCCATAAGTCCCTTCCCTTGGAGCTACAGCAAGTGGATGTTGACACAGGCGCCGACCACAAGGACCAATCATAGGCGAGCTGTGGTGATGTCACCTGTCAAAAAGTGAGATCCTCAAAAGTGAGAAGTAACGCAGAGATATTTTAATTCTTCTGCTCAGGTATTTACACTTTCATTATTTATGTTTCCTTATCTGTAGACGCACTATTCCGAATGGTTTTATAAGAGTTACTGTGATAATACAGTGTTTATGTGAAAGCTTCAAAGTTACACCAGTAGCAAATTTCCTAAATATTGATGTGTAATATAAGGCTTGTATTATCACTAAAAGAAGCATGTGGTCAGTAGACTAAAGTTAAGATATTTTTATAATCTGATATGCCATCTGCAGTGTGCAGAAACAGAGGAGTAAATAAGGCCTATGATGAAAGGTGCACCATTCCTACTGTGAAATATGGAGGTGGATCACTGATGCATGTTATAAGAAAATACTGGAGGAAAATTTGCACTCACATTGCAACATGATAACGATCCAAAGTACAAGTCCACGTTGTCCTGTCTTTGGCTACAGCAACATAAAATGAAGGTTCTGAGGTATGTAAACCTTTGATCAGGGTCATTTGGGTAGATTCTGTTGTCATTATGATTTTTGACAATAAATGGCTTCACACAACCACTGACTATGAGTGAAAGAAAAGTTTTGTGTTATCATTCATATTCTCTGAAAAATGTATGTAAACTTATGAGCACAATTGTGAATTGTGGCTCACATAAAGCAACATACCTCAATCTACGTCTTTACCCCTCTTGAAATCTCACAAGAACAAACCCTGCACACAGCAAGTTGCCGTTCTTTCTCTGAGAGGTAAAAAAACTTCCACAACCACTGCCATATTGCAAGCGTGCACAAGTTGTTTCCATAGCAACAGTTAAAGGAGCCACAGCAAAAGCAAAAATACAGGAGACAATGTCAAATATACCCAGTGCATATACTTTATGTGACAACAGAATATTATCGGTAGGCTGAATAGATGCATTTGCCGATGTCAATCAATCTCTTCAATATTGGTTGATATCGATGTTAAGCCGATGAATTGGTGCATCCCTAATCTAACTCCACTTTAATGCAATAGACCATAACCAGTGTCTAAGTATACTTGACCGTCATTGCAGATTAATCAGTAGTCAGTTTGCAAATTCACTTGCAAAACAAGAGAACCACTGGCGGGCCAAATCAAACCCATTGGTGGGCCAATTTGGCCCCCAGACCCCACTTTGGGCACCACTGCTCTAAAGCATATTGTGATGTTAACTAAACATTGTGACAGATGTTTAGTTATGAAGACTTATGCAAATATATAATATACAAATCTTTACTGATAACACATGTATAGACTTATTAATAAAATGATGAAAACAATACAAAACATTTGTTATACACAGTAGTTGCAGAGGGTTAGACACTAGAGATGCACACTCGTAGGCCAAGGCTTCAGGACTGTGCACAGGTCTCTCAGACGTCTCATTGCAGATCAGTGAGGGCGGGGGGCATGCTCGTCGTAGGTGGTTGTCCCAAAACACAGCTGAACATTCTAATTTAAAACAAAATATATCAGATTTACACCAAAAGAGAATACATAAGAAACTGGTTAGAAAGAGCTGAAAAACAGCACTAGCAAAAGTGTAGAAGAGTAGAATATTATACTTATTGAATGAAGGTGTCTGGACTACATTGCTGGTAAAAAATCTTAAAGACATATTTAATGGTCAACCTGTAAACTGTTACTGAGATTTCAATTGGGGAGTTTAAGGCTCATGATGTGTATTGTAGCAGTGCATTTGGTCAGAGATGAAAAGGTCACAAATTCTAAACCTCAGTGGCTGTTAACACAAGAAGGCTAGTCAGGAAAACACAACAGTCATGCTATTGCTGATTTGCGTTGACACAACAACGTAACGTATGAAACAATATGATCCACGTTCACATGGAGCCACCCAAAGCAATGTAGTTGCCAGAGCAAAATGAAGTGGGTTTTATTTTGCTACATCTGGTGCCTTCTTTTCTGTAGAGATGATGGTTGCGCAACATCGGCCGGATTTAAACATTTACGTTTTCATGAGAATGCTGGCCTCAATGTAGTTTCAGCAAAAAAACGTCATGTAAATGTCTTCTTAATCTATGGTTTCTGGTTTTGAATGTACTTGCAGCTTCTTCTGTTTCTCGGAGCACAGATCAAAGAGCCGCAGCAGGGAAAGGTGCAGGGGTGTGTTCATGGCTTTACAGAGAATGAGCTTTTAGGAGTTGAGGCTTAACTGTAGGCTGAGGCCCTGACAGCTTTTGTCACTGCGGATTCACTGGAAAGTGGTGCATTTGTAAACAGCGGTGTGAACTAAGCCCTCAATAAAAATACCTAATAGTAATAAAGAAAATCTGAAAAATACATGATGGAAATAAACTAGCACAGTGTGGAAGATAATATTTTTTTGTTCAGTGTGGTGGTGTTTTTAGTTTAAGGCACTGTGTAGGTTCATGATAATTCAAAATACACAATAATAAGTTTAAAAGAATATAAGTTATGAATTAAAAAGGCCATATGTTGCTCACAAATAGCCTGCTTTTATTTTAATAAAAAAAAAGTTAATTGGAAACATTTTGCCACCACAAACAAACAAACAAAAATATATAAATAAATCAAACAAACATTACATCAAACCCAAATTTAGAGATCACTTTAAACTTTCATTCATTATCTACCGCTTAGTCCTGTTAAGGGTTGCGGGTGACTGGAGCCTATCCCAGCAGCTTTGGGCCTGAGGCAGGGTACATCCTGGACAATGGCCAGTTTGTCGCAGGGCTGACATATAGAGACAGACAGTGACAGACACCATTCACTTTCACATTCATTCACTAGAGACACTTTTAGATTTGCCGATTGACCTATACATGCATGTCTTTGGACGGTGGGAGGAAGCTGGAATACCCGGAGAGAACCCACGGTAACACGTGCAGGACATGCAGACTCCTCACAGAAAGACAGGAGTTGGCTGAGAATGTTTGAGTTAGCCGGGTTTTGAACTCACAACCTTCTTGCTGTGAGGCAGTAGTGCTTGCCACTCTGCCATGTGCAAAAGAACTTTACTTACTTCAAAGCTCTGAGATCAGTGTTAGATTGCTGCAATCCCATGATTATCATGCCCTCATTAAATTTTAATAGGGGATTTACAACATGTATATTCAAATTTGCTTTCATTTCTATGGTTCTATTATTGTTTTAGTGAAAGCAGACAAAACCAGGACTGGAATAGCCTATTTTTGGTGCCATTGCTTCAAATTTAACCAGCTATGTAGACCAACAGCAAATCAGAGCATCCTTTAATCAAATGGGAGTAGATCTTTGTTCATGTAATTGTCTAAAGCTGGCCAGCACACTCTAAACATTCTCATCTATTAAAACCCTTGATAATAAAGTAAATGATCACCTACATCTAATCTACATAATTTTCTGTTGTCATCCCTGTCTTGGACTCTCCCACACTTAGCATTAGCTTAGCTGCGACTTTAGCGTCAGGCCCATAGATTGTAAATAAACATGGATGTAATCCGCCCTTTGGTCCCCTATTCACCATTATTGTTGTTTTGAAAGGGCAATAAAAATGGCGGTTACATCCTGGCTTTTCCGCTTTTACTCCATAGTAAACAATAGTTTTCAGATGGCATAAACGGACATATTAATCAAAAATTCACCCCCCAGAGTTGTCATGTAGTAAAAACTTAGCTCTAGAGACCAGATCCATCTTCTGTACCAGGCTGTAAACATGATTTTTACACTTGTAAAGTCGCCATTGGGTTTCTCCTTATATTTCCACTTTTGGAGCCTGCCCTCTGGTGGACGGAGGTATATTGGTGTATTTCGCAGTATGTTGGCGCCCTTACTCGAGGACCGTTTAAGAGGTTCCATGTTAGAGGCTTGGTCAGGACGGCAATTATCTCTGCCTTGATTACCAGTATTTATTTGCGTTTTACGTTGCCTCCCTTTTCTCTGTCGATATTTGTCTTTTGTGAACTGTTTCTCTGTGTTGAAAAACATTTTCAGTGCTGAAAATACACTTTCTCAGCAGCTATTACACTTACTGGAACGTCAAATTACAAGCCAGTGTAGACCAATGGGAGCGCTCATTTTTCAAGCATGTGGTTTGCTTGCATGTAATTTGTCCAACTTTTTCCATTTATGAGTAACTTATAAAATCCCTTATAATAAATTAATAAATAGGAGACTGCATCATAAAGCGTTTTTTACCATTTAATATATCATTTTCCCCAACTAGAAAAAAATATATATCAGGTACTGTACATTTAAGGTCAATGCTAATCGGAGATTAACAGCTTTATGTTTATTGATGGACATCCAGCCGACATGTTTCTTATCAGGCTTACTACCCTAGATTAAATTCTAATATTTTTTTATTGAGAGTGTCAGATGTACAAGTCACAATACAACTCACAAATCCCTACAGTCAATACTCAGTTCATACATCCATGAGATTACATGGCCAGACAGTGTTGACATGATGGTTTTAGATGTGTGTTGTATGCAGTGCATATTACGCAGTCTGCAGTACAGAGTTCCAAAGACTTGCCCCTTTTACAGAGAAGGTAGAGAGCAGTTTTAAACTTTGAAATACCACAGTCCCCACTGGAGACTCCTGTGAAAGCTTTGATGGTTTGTGTTTGATAGTCATCATGTGGGCATAGATCATTTATACTGCTCTACAGAAAAAACAGCACTGTATGTGTGGACTTATCTGCTGACAAGAAATCCTGTAAGGCTTCAGAAAGCATCCGTCTTTATGTGAACATGACATTGGGGACAATACACTTAAGATTGACTTTCTACTTCCAAATAAGTGGTTTTAAAACTTCTTTAAGCCAAAAGGATAATTCAGTATAGAGAGCATCCAGAGCCTCAACAACTGTTAGAAAATGTTTGGTCTTTCTAAAGTTGACAGGTGAGCTTATAATTCACAAAAGATGGTACAACAGCTGCCTCCTCTGATGCTAAAATTCTAACAAAAATGTTTATTTAAGTGGAAATACTAGCGGCACGATGGAGCCGTGTGTTACTATTATTTATTTCCAAGTCAAATGATCTTAATGGCTTTTGTTCATTTATTTATCTGAGCTGCATATAAGGGCAGAGTAATGAATGAGCAGTGCTGAGTGGGCAGCCAAAACCATTACCATTATCTACTAATGCTGCACCATTTCTTTCACACAGCCATTTATCTTAGTCCACCTCATTCAGCCAGATAACTCAGCATCCGCCACTCAAGTGCTGCCAGATCAACTCACACGCGCAACAGGAATCAGAGTGTTCAAGTGTGATTTTTTTTTTTTCTTTCAATAAATGTTATACATGTTTGTGTAGATTTCGTTTAAATGCTTCTTGTTCCTTTTTTCTCAGAAGTAGGCCACAGATTTACAGCAACTTTGACCAATTGCAGCTTGAAAAGCATCAGCAAGAGTGCAGACCTAATGCATTATAATATTTTCTACAAGATTTATTTTTGTGGTCTCCTTATTTTAACCAAAACAGGCAGTAGTTCACAAAACCTCAACATGTTTCAGTTATGCAAATGTAGTCATGTGTTTTCTACAATTAGCAATAAAAAAATGTATTTTCTTTTTACCGACCTGGAAGACAAATGCTACTTTGTCAAACAAACTGCTGTTTTAAGTTTTATCTACTGCCCAGCAGATAGACTATATATAAATATGGGCAAAACCTTGTGCTTGAAATCCATGTAACCAGGACAACAGAGCTATATTGTTGTCTCTCTTTTTCTTCGCTGTCTTGTATAATGTCCATGATGGGCAGGGATGCTTCAAGACAAATTTTTTTTTAAAGTGCTAAATTACCTACTAAACAGTGGGCATTCCTGTGCATGGTATCAGCTTCTACATGAACAATAATTTCCTAATCTTTCAAATCAAAATGATAAATGTACATATTAGAGATAGTGTAGATATCAAAGAGTGCTTGGTAAACATGTACAAATAAAAAGAAACAAAAACTCTTTTAAAATGGATATGTTAGAGCAAAATCAAATGTGGTATAAAATAGTAAAGCAGCAGAAATTGACCAAAACATCTTTACTTGTTTGGTAGATATTCAAAATACAGTCTGCATTTGATGCTGTTCAGTCGCATCTAGATCAGCTAAGGCTAGTGTTAAATGCAGACAAAACTAAAGTTATGGTTTTCTCAAATAGAATACAGCTACCCTCTCAGCTCCCTAAAATAAAAACAGCTGAAAAAAAGGAAATCCAAATGGTCTCTTCTTATAAGTATTTAGGTTTAATTATTGGTGAAAATCTGTCCTTCAAGCAACATATTGATTATCTCGTACGTTAACTGAAGCTAAAGCTCAGTTTTCTTTTTAGAAACAAATCGTGTTTCTCTGTTTATACCAGGAAACGTTTAATTTCTGCTACTTTTTTACCTTTATTGGATTACGGAGATCGCATCTGATCGTCTTTTAAAAAAACTGGACACTGTTTATCACTGTGCTTTACGTTTTATAACTGGTTGTAGAAATCGTGTTCACCATTGTACATTGTATGCTGCAGCTGAGTTTCCGTCCCTGTATGTTCGCAGGTGGTCTCATTTGTTAACTTTCATCTATAAATGTATTCTTGGGCTCCTCCCATCTTACCTCTGCTCATACATGTGTAAAAAACAACAGCAGTATGCTCTGCGTTCTCAGAAGAACATTCTGATGGTGGTTCCCAGAGTCAGAACAGAGTTGGGTAAGGCAGCATTTCAGTACACTGCCCCCTGTGCATGGAATGAACTCCAAAAGGACTTAAATTTATCCGAACTTGTGACTTTGGGAGAATTAAAATCTATTTTAGAGAGGCGTGAAGATGAGTTTGGAAAATGTAAATGTTTTTAAACTTGCACACATTGATTGTAAATATTATTTTGTTTTATTGATGTCTTGTATTTATATATTTTTAAAACTGTAAATGCTGTCGTCTTGGCCAGGTCACTCTTGGAAAAGAGATTTTTAATACCTGGTTTAAATAAAGGATAATAAACATGGGTCTCCTTTGGTGATGCTTTTGTTCTGCAGGTTATACTCGGCATGATTTTTTTGGGATGAAATCTCTGTAAGCGCTTTATTAGGGCTCCAGACTAACTTTTTTCATTACCGTCCCAGTACTGTTCTGATAGCCCTATAGCCAGGGAAACACACATTTATGCATTTTTATTTATTATTTATTAATAATTACAAGAATGTATTAACGGTTATAATTACTGTGTGGACCAGGAGTACCACACAAAGGACCGGATTTGGTCCGCTGACCATAAGTTGGACACCCCTGGTCTTTACCTAGTAGTTGCAGCGGACTCAAAAAAGGCAGCCACTTAAACCAGAACATTATTACATTTCTCTGACAAGCTCCTAAAACAGGTGAACACACAGGTTAATAATGTTTAACACTTAGTTATGAAGTAACGTATGGCTCAGAGATGGTACAGACTTGGAGCATCTGTTTAACGTTGAGCCCCTTTGCCCCTTTCCGTTCTGGAGAGTGTAAAGCTCAGCCCCTGACACAGACTTGTTTTTGTTGTGCACTTGTTAGTAACTCGTAAGTCACACTTGTTCAGTCTGTGCGGAGCCATCTTGGCCCAGTGCAGCAGAGGAGAGACACACTAGAAGTGAGTGAGAGTCTTTTGCTAAAGTGGCTTTAAAACGCTATTGCCATTGACCAAAGTTTATAATTGTGCTGATATTGTGCACATCCACCTCCTGAACGGACTGTTAGGGAGTTATAGAGTCCTGAAGCCAGCATCTAAATAACTGGATCGGACCATTCCTAATGACGGTCCGCTGCCTTGTCCGAGCCCATCGTTGTAAAGTATATTTCTCATATTCCTGCCAAAGACAAAACAACAAAGCAAAGACGATTTTGTATTTTTTGTGGCAAAACAAAAAATTGTCCCATACTGACCTATGAGTGTGGTTGCACTTTTGACAAAGAGCAGTATGAAAGCCTTAGTCCCCAAATAAAATGAGTCTGAGTCTATCAGACTTTAAGGTGTAAAAACATCCTTAATTTTATTTATTTAATTATTTATTTTTTTCTTTTAAAGCCTGACACATCAAAAAATGGCCAGAAAATTAGATTTTTTTTTGGAACTGAACATTTAAAATAATATATAAAATAAAAAAATAAAAATATATTTTTTTTGTACCACATATGATACATTGGGCGTTTTGATAAATTAGAGGTCTCAGAAACTCGAGTGGCAGATATGATAAAAATGGTTTATAGGGTTAATGCATATTTGTCTATGCTAACGCTGTATATAAATATACTAGGGGCTGGATATTGCAGCGGCGCAGGAGTGGCAGAGATCAACATGATGGTATATTTGCTATTGTGCCTGGCGCGACCACCTTGTGACTCTGCCAGTGCCATGAGGGGTGGTGGTTTAAAAAACAAGGCGTGGCACAGCAGCTGATCTTAGTCAATGAGTCGTGTGTGGTCTTTAAAGCCCATTGCAGGTGAATACACTGTGGCATTGGGCAGGTGCACATCGGACTGATACAAGCATCAAAGAATTTAAACATGAAATTTTTGTTGCATTATTAGTAACCATATGCTCTGTAAAAAAAAATATATATTTCATTTTATTTTAAATATTTAGTTTTCTTCTAAATATTTAAAATAATTTTTTTGTCATTTTCTATTGAATTAAATGCTTTAAATGCCTACATCTTGAGAAAGCACGGCATTAAAAGCAGAAACTTACTGGGACGAAGCCTGGCCCAATTGATCTGGGGTTTTTTGTTGTTAGAACCTGATTTTTTCCAGTAGTTTACAGTAGGTCTGGTTTATAATCCACATCCTTCAGATTCCATCAGATATTCCATCTCTTCCTGGAGTGTGACACCTCTCTGTGCTGAACGTAAACACTCTGCTTGGCACAGACCCATGAGGAGTACAGTACTAGTTTAATGCAAACTTTCCTTGCATAACAATTCACCACAAGATGGAGTCCCATCATTGGCCCACTGAAAAACAGCATGTTTTCTGAGCTGACAATTGTAATAATGCAGCCCCCGTGTGAATGAGGCCAATTAAATCAGAATCTTTTTATTGTCATTGCACACAATGTACAACAAAATATTTTAAGTGCCTCTCTAGTTATACATAAATGACATAATAAACAGAAATGTTTGCACAATAAAAAGGATAAAAACAGTAAACAACAGGACAACATCAGACATTCAGCATTCACTATGTAATGTATTGTATTACTGAGAGTTTAAACATTTTATTGCACTTGGATAAAAACAATTTTTTTCATAATTTTTTGCTTTAAAATGACATGTCTAATCATTTTACTGATAAAACATGCAGGTCAACCAGGAAAGATGAACGAGGATGACTTTACTTAATGGGAGTAAAGAAGAAATCCTCTCGTGATTAGTTGCCAGTTTGAATAAAATTACTATTTCCTCGAGGATTTGCACTAAAAATATTACACATAAAACATTAACTATAATACCAAATTAATCATTAAGTCACAAAAAAAAAACTTACAGATAATGTTTATCTGTAAGTTTTTTTTTTTACCTGTAATGTAAGTGACCATAGTAAAATGATAAGGCCGTACGTAGGTCTGCATTTTTAATTTATTTTTTTATTTAAAATAAAGTGTTTTTAAATAAATAAAGCAATTCTCTAAAATATATTATTAAGAAGAAATGTCTGAAATATAATAATAATAAAAAATACTTTGATCAATGGATTTGATTATTTTATTGATCTCTGCGCTCTTGGCTGCATTGGAGGAAAACTCTTCTGATTGATTAAAAGCAAAACACTTGACAGATAAATCCAGCCTCTTTATACCAACTCCAGCTCAAGTCCTGTCTCTTTATATCTGTTCCAGCTCGAGTATATTGTTTAGTAAGGTATTGGTCAACCAATAACTTCTGTTTAAAACATTTTCAGCCTGGGACAGAAATGTGTGTGACTTTGGCTCTCAGCAGCCTCAAGCCCAGAATAACAAGACATTTCTGGAGGCTGCTGGCATTGTTCTAGAGCAAAGGCTATTCTAAAATGACTTAACAGACATTACAACATGGCTAACACATTGTGACTTCAGAAAAAACTAGATAAATGTATAGACAAATTGTGACCATTAACCTGATGTAATTCTGTATGTCCCAGAAGAGACTGGCAGCAGCTTAAATGTGATAAACACTGTTTTGTCTTAATCCATAGGCTGATCGAGGACACTCTCAATCAGAAAGACATCAACTGTGCCCTGAGCTCTTCCTTTCCCACATTTCTCATCCGGAACATCACGGTCACAACTGACTGCACCTGTTTCTTTTAAAGATATATGTGCAAAAGCCGAAAAGCTGCTATTGTTGATTTCCTATTAAAGCATTCCCTGTAGCGTTCCACAATCATCCTCACATTTATCTGACTTTCTGAATGGAGCATCACAGCTCACTGAAAAGGCTTCCGTTTCATGTGAGTCAGCAACATCTAATGCACTCACTGTAGATTGAATATTTTCAATCTGTCGTTGAGTGCTTCCATTAATACCACCAAGAGACAATGATTAATAAGACTGACAGGAACTTTTCAACCCATCACAATGATAATAATAAAACTCAACTGGGATTTAACCATTTATTACGACTACAGCTGCACTAAAAATTAGATATTAGTGCCAGAAAAGATAAATATAGATCTGTGATCAACAGGATTTTGTGTTTGAATGTCATCCTCTTTATGAACACAGAAGTGAAAATAGTCATCAAACATCCAAATTCCACACCAAGATCAATTAAGGGCATTAATTAGGCGTTTACTGGAAATATACTGTTAGTTATTAGGATATGAGTGAGAATTCATCAGTAGTTTTATCTTCATTATTCAACACTTCAACTGTTTCTGATTCTACATTTGTCTCTAGAATACTTTGGTGACACTGGTATTGGGTAAAGAAAAAGGAAAGAAGAATGTGTAGAGATGAGTTAAGCACAATGGGACATCCGCAATTCAGTTTTCATACCATAAGGGGCAAGTGGAACAATTCAAAAACTAAACCGTACTTTATTTATTTTTTTGATAGCTTAATTATTAAATAATTACACATATTCTTTTTAAATTATCACTAGGTAGATGGAGAACCTTGGTGTCATTTTATGAAGAAAGATGGCAGAACTGTAGTTGTATCATCAGAGAGCATTAGAGCATGCAATGAGCATCCCGTCAAAGAGGTATGTTATGAATGAGGGATGACCTGTTTCTATTCAGCTTGCATCATGGCGCCAAACAGCTCACTATGTCAAGAGATTGGCCGGAAGCAATCTTCCACTAACCGCAACCATATTATGGTTGTTTTGGTATTATGGTTATATGATTACTGTAATCCATATAAGTGCAAAGTACTGCAGCTTCTCCTATAACCAACAGCACAATGGGAGGTATTTTGAACGGCTGGCTGCAATTTATTTTTTTTAAGGAAGAATTTTTAGTTTTATTAAATATTCTACAAAACAGAAACAGTACGTATATTGGAGATCACGTGACAATGGCTGGAACGCATTTGATGACAATTTACCTGTATCCTGCACACTTACTGATATATGTGGTTAACCTTATGATTTGGGAACTAGCAACGCTGTTGAGTACAGCTTCTGGATGATCAAAGATGTCTAAACTGTCATAACCCGGCTCAAGGCCATGACAAAATAGGACGCCACACAAACAAATAACCAAATATAGTGCTTTTATTTTAAGATAAAGTTAACTAAGAATAATTTTAAATTGGAATGAAGTGTGTGTATCAGTAATTAGTAGTGTAGAGGCGTGTTTGGTTGGAGTGTTAATGATATGTGAAGTGTTGTATGATGCCAAACCAAAGAGCAAACAAAAGAAAAGGTGGTGGTGCTGCCACGACGACAACCTGAGGAGAGAGAGAGCCAGAAATCAGCTGTAGGCGGGGTCTTAAATAGTCGTGGATCGTCGGGCCCTGACGCTCCACTCAATACGTCAAACGCCCACAGCTTCACCTGCGCACAAACATGTAAACATGATCAACAGATTCTCCATTACGACCAGAGGGGAAGGGGTCGTAACAAAACAGACAAAAATGAACACTCCAAAGGTGTCTGTTAGCTCCAGAGCTAGCCAGACCGTCACACCACTAGCAGGTCTAGTCCGTGACTCTACACGGTTTACCACAACACAACAGAGATTCAACAGCAAGTACTCTGTCTCTGTGGTTTAGGGTTAGGGAACGTAGTTCTACAGAAATATTAGATTTTGTTGTGCACAAATACACTCAACAATAAACCCATAAACCCTATTTTTGCCCTTGTTTCCCCATTCCACTCTTTTCCACTGCCACTGTTTTTCCTGCTCATGCTCCTGCTTTCAATTGAACATTTAAAAGTTTTTTTTTTTTCTGTGGAAAAACATTGAACAAAATATACAACCATATTTAGAACTTGCATTGTACACAAATACATGTAATATGTAATGTAGCATATTTACAGAGTGATAGTGATACCCATCACACTTAAATATAAATATTAAACTATGAAAAATAGTGATGTTTACTGACAATTTTTTTTAAACTGACAGCTTTTGAATAATGTACATTCAACAATAGCAGAAGGAAATTTTAGAATTAAACAAAAACCTTTTGTGGAAGTGAAATATGATTTGGATGGGGATAAATTGAAAAATTATGCAGATGTAAATTTTGAAAAACAGACTTAAGCTTAGTTTAAGTTAGGGTTAACATTTATGTTTACATTATTTAAGCCTTTATGGCCAGAGTTTAATAGCAGAGTAGAACAGTCTGTTACAGTGCAATTTCTAACTTAAATGTTGCAATTTGATGTATTGTACCAGAGTTAGCCTTAGGCTAATTTACATCTGCAGTCCCCCAGCAGGCTACAATACAACCCACATGACATTTAACAAACAGGACAAACCGAACACATGGGATTGAAATACAGTACTCACACACAATATTCACACAGGAAACATCATTCAACAAGAGAACTTTTGATCAGTTTGATGAAGTGTTTCTTGAAAGTTATAAAATATAGATTTTATTTAATATGCCTAAAATTATTCTGTCCATTGGGTCATTTACACTACATCTTGTATACGTAGTGCACAACCAAATATGTACGGGGTGTTTCTGTAATAACTCATATAGGAGTTCCACAAGGAACTGCTCTTGGTCCAATCTTTCTCTCTTTTTACAAGTTTAAATTCAACTCTGATTATAGTCAATCATAGTGTCTCAATAGTGTAATAGTGTATAGATTTGTTCAATTTCCTCTTGAAGGTTTCCTAAAGCAACACTTTTTTTTTTTTTTACCATAAAGTGCATAGCTACAAAATTGTGTAAATATGTAGGCTCAGACTCACATAAAAAAGTAATAGAAATACCGCTGTCATATAGACATAGTGGAAAACAGGGCCAGTAACCATTTGTGACAACACATATAAACCCCACTTTTGACTAAATTATACATATGTATGTGAATATGTAAATGTATGTAACACTGACCCAAACAAAGAAGCTACACTTTGTATTAATGCAGCATATTAATTAGCTTGACTGCTGTCCATACATTAAGACCAGTATGTAGAGTTTGTAAAAATAAGCCCATTGGAGCGGCCCCTCGTGAGGATGGAGATTAATTTTGAATGTGTAATGACCTTTATTGTGTGGGGGACAGCTGGCAGGTAACACTTACTGCTCCTAATATGGACTAATGATCCCACAAGTAATTACAATTACTCCTCATTAGCCCTAAGCGTCTGTTGGGTGGTCACCCTCTGCAATAAGAATGAATGTTGAGGGCCCTTATGGTGAAGCCCGTCACTGCACTCGTGCTATTATTATTGTTATTGATTGGTTTGTTTCCAAGCGCTCACATAAACACATTTTTGAACACTTGAAAAAAAAATTATGAAATAGTGTGCTGTAGTGTTATGTAGGTGTTATCTCACTTACATAAGTTTACCCTAGCAGAATTTGTGATTTTTCAGGAAATATGAATAATAACACAAAAACTTTTCTTTCAATCATAGTTAGTTGTTTGGTGAAGCCATTTATTGTCAAAAAAATGTGTTTAATCTTTTTAAATCATAATGACAACAGAAACAACCCAAACTACCCTGATCAAAACTTTACATGCCCTGGTGATTTTGGTCCGATAACACAAGCTGACAAGCTTGAATGTCTACCAAAGGTAACCATCCTCACCTGTGATCTGTTTGATTGTAATCAGTGTGTGTATAAAAGGTCAGTTAGTTTCTGGGCTCCTGACAGACCCTTGCATCTTTCATCCACTGCTGCACGGACGTGTCTGTATTCTGAATCATTGGAAAAGCAAAAGTATTGTCAAAGGAAAAGGAAATTGAACTGTTTAAAATAGGAATAGAATACAAAAAGATATATAAGGAATTGAGAATGAGCAGTGTTCAAACTGAGGGATTCTGTTGAAACAAAACCTTTGGACGTACTTGGACTTTCTAACATGACAACAATCCACAAGACCAAGTCGTTGACCTGTCATTGGCTACAGTAGAATAAAGAGAAGGTTCTGGACTGGCCATCTCAGTCTCTTGACCTCAATATCATTTCAATCTCAATAGTTCTCAAACGTGTAGTTCAAGTAAGACAGCCCAAGAATTTACAGGAACTGGAGGCTTTTTGCCAAGAAGAATGGGCAGATTTACCATCTGAGAAAATAAAGAGCCTCATCCAAAATTACCACAAAAAAATTTAAGCTGTCATTGATGTTATCAGGGTCTTTTGGGTAGTTTTTGTGTTCTCTTCATGATTTAAAAAGATTAAACACAATTGTTTGACAATAAATTGCTTCACTTAAACCATTAACTATGAGTGAAAGAAAGGTTTTGTAAATCCCAAATTCTTCCAGGGTATGTAAATTCAGCACAACTGTAATTCAGTAGAGCTAGCTCTCATCAGAATGATGTCACTGAAATGGTCAAACGTGTCCAGGCCAGCTGATAGAGAAGTACTCATACTCAGTATTGCTTTAAATAGTGCATTTGAAGTCTCTAAGGATGATTGTAAAGCTGTAAAATAATGATTCCCCTATGTGGCTCCACAGATGGTAACAGCTGGCCAAACTTCTGCTATACAACAATCAGGTGACACGTAAAAGAGAAATGTGACTCACATAACTGATGATGAGAGGATTTAGGGCAGTAGTTCTCAAGTGGTGGGGACCCATTTTGAAGGGGTTGTGGGCCTTTGCCTGGACAAAATAATCCTGAGGTAGGGTACACCCTGGTCAATGAACCAGGTAGTCGCAGGGCTAACTCTGACAGTAATGCATTTACTCTCGTACGTATTCATTAGGGAAAATATAATTACCAACCCTCGACATGCATGTCTTTGGACAGTGGAAGGATGAGAGACCTAAACAGAATTTACAGTAACATAGGGAGGGTCTCTACACTGAATGGCCACTGGCAAACAGCCCAGGGATTGAACCCACAACCTTTTTGCTGTGAGGCAGAAGTGCTAAAAATTGTCACTGTTGATCTGCACCCTGGTTTGAATTTCAGATGTAAAGCATATCCCTTATTTAGACTGATGTGGCTTGTTAATTGGTTAACTTTAGCAAACCTCTGTTAGTTGTTTATAACGGATGGTCAAAGTAAACACAGATGAATGCTACTTAATTTACACAAAGTCCAAACTCTATTTCACAAAACATTTTATATATGATGTGACATCTGCAAGCTCTGATATGTTTACAGAACAGAAGGCTAGAAATTTTAAAAATGCTGTCCCAACCGTAAAATCAAAGTGTTGAAGATAGATGAAGGAGAATGAGCCATGGGAAAGTCAACCATTGATCCAACCTAGAAACAAATTTGTCTTTCTTTGTGTCTGCGAGGAACACAGTAATACAAGTCTGGATTACATGCAGCTCACTGTCTATTACTGTCTGGGGCCTGTGAAGCACCACATTTGGATTGGCTATCACCATGTCCCGTATCTGCTAAGACATGGATAGGTCTTTAATGCTGACAGAAACCACATTTACACATGGTGTGGATGGTCTGTAGATGTCATTGTATGTCTGGTGGAAATGGTGGCACTTGCTACTTTCATTTAATCATAATTTATCTTTAGACATGTTTATTGAAAACAGAGACTGCTAAACATAAATCTACAGCACAATAATAACTATTGGCTCTGTACAGCACTTTACTTAGCTATCACACTACAGAAGCGAAGTGTGTACTGGCTTTTTTTAGGGTGAGGGTTGTGACCAATATTCTTCCACACAATATACAATGAAAAAAAGAAAGATGTTAGACTGTGTAGCTGAATGTTTAGTGTGTAATATACCATGTTTGCTGTTTTGTTTTATGGTAATTACATTTTTTCTTTGCCATTCATCTTCTTTCACTTATCCGGGACAGGTGTAGACTTCACTCTCCCAAGACGCATCTTCCAGCTCTTCTAGGGGTATACAAGGCTTTTCCAGGCCAGCCGAGAAATATAGTCCCTTCAGCGTGTATTAGGTCTTCCCCGGGGCCTCTTCCCGGTGGGCCATGTCCAGAAAACCTCCCTAGCGATGCGCCCAGGAGGCATCCGGAACAGATGCCCGAGCCACTTCAGTTTTCTCAATATGGAGGAGCAGCGGCTCTACTCTGAGCTCCTCCCGAGCAGTGTTGGAAGTAATGGTGTTAGAGTATAACAGCATTACTAACAAAGTTTATTTTTCAGTAACGGAGTAATCTCACGCTTTGATGACCACTAAACAGAGAGCTTCAGCGACAACGGCGACGAGCCGGGGAAATTCAAATATATATGAATATAAATATTCAAATTCTGAGATTTGCACTACTTATTGGCCAGATCTTCCTTTGTTTCCTTTTGCCCAAGTTTACATTTGTGTGTCTTAATTTTGCACTTGAATTTTATTTTCTATATATATGTGTGTGTGTGTGTGTGTGTGTGTTTTTATTCCTATGTATATCATATGGCAGACTGCAACCTATTGAGTTCAAATAAATACCAAATTTTCTAAAATACTGTATATAGTGTTTTTATTCTTTAATCAGTTAATTTAAACATCTTTGATATTAAAGATGTTATATAACGTTATAGAACATAAAAAAATAACTTCAGTTACTTTGATGAGTAACTAATTACTTTTACAATGTGGTAACTACATTACTTTTTGGGAGAAGCAATGTGTAACTGCAACTAATTACTTTTTTAAAGTAAGATGACCAGCACTTCTCCCGAGTTCCTCATTCTATTGCTAAGTGAGCGCACAGCCACCCTGCGTCGAAAACTCCTTTTGGCTGCCTTTATCCAGGACCTTATTCTTTCATGTGATAACACAGCTCATAGGTGAGTAGGAAATGTGGCTTGACTGGTAAAGCAAAAGCTTTGCCTTGCAGCATAGCTCCTTACTGCATATGCTGTGGCAATCTGCTTGTCAACCTTCCGTTCCATCCTTTTCTCACTAATGAACAAGACCCCAAGATACTTTAGCAGAACTAAGTTTTGCACATCTCCCCCTACAGCTTCCTTCAGTGAATCACACTCTTGTAAATACTCCTAGCTAGTGAGCTCATCAGCTCACTAGCTGACGCAATGTAACCAATGGTTGGGGGAATTGTCTCTCTTCAGCTTGTAAATGAAACAAACACTCCTCAACAAGTAGTAACATAGCATGCTTGCATCTCTGCAAGCCTTAAGTTAAATAATTATATGATAACAGTATCTATATCTGGAAGGACATGAAATAACACATCTAATGTAAATAGGAAGAATATAAATTTGTTAGGCAAAGTATCTTACAAGTTCAACAACATAAAAGCCATGTCAGAATTGGTTTTGAGTCCTTCACTTTGTTTGAGCTGACGCCATTTCGTACAAGCTTGGCCAAGGTTAACTCGAGAACGAGCTCTCACTCAGTCTAACTGACGTTTTCTCTTTCTAGAATCTTCTGACAAAGTTTTATTTTGTTTGTCTCTTTTTTCCTGCTCCAGTTGTACAGAAGTATGATGTATTCACATCTGGAGAAAACAGCATCTGGCTGACATTATCAGTTTTACTGATCTTACCTATAGCAAATAATCATTTTTTTTAATAAAACTGACAATTTATAAAAACTGAGTTATCTGCTTTTGCAAATGAACTCTTTATATATGTATGTTTTAATGAGGAATAGGCAAGATCCACCTCTTCCATTTCTCACAGAGGCTTTTTTTTCCAAAGGCACATTGTGCCTCTTGAAACAATTAAACTTTTATGAGTATAGAAGAAAAGCATGAGAGCCTGGCATAACCTCAGCCTCAGTCAGAACCAGCAGACGTTTCCAAGCCTCTGCTCAGTCTTCTATTGTGCATAAATGAGCACTTTACAAAATGCCAGAAACAGACAACTTTTGGCATGAAAATGTATCTTTTAAATTGACAAATGAGTAAAATGTGTAATGTGTAACAGTTAAGAAGTCACAAAGGCAATTCCTGAAAAAATAGCTAACAGTCCTGATGTCCAATTAAATTGTATTCAAGTTTGTGACCTATGTGCTCTCCTGGAAGGGCTCATGGTGGTTCCCATGGACCACAAAGTAAAAGATACAGGGCATGCAAGCCTCCCATTAAACGTTTTTGCAAAAGGGAAGGTACTATGAATGAATACCTGGACAGTAATTTAATTTATGAATTTATGATTTATGATTTATGACGCACGCTACATTTTCAAACCTAAAACACAAACAGACCTTCGAACGTGAATACTTTGCTTGAAGCAGTTAAAGATGGAAGGTCCGTTGATAGAATTGATTGGATCCTTGACAAACCCTATTTGGCCAGAGGCCTCTTTTTATAATTTTGTCCATATTACTATGCTAAGCATAGGATTGTAATATGGGACAGGGACAACTGTACTGGTTAACCCCCCTGGCAGATGCCCTGCTCTCAAATCTTTAAGGTAAAATATTAACAGTGAAAACTATTAATGCAGCAAAATAAACAGTTGAATCAGACACAGCTCGCTTAAAACCATTTGTTTTTGGCAAGAGTTTAAAAGTAAATGAGTTTTTTTGGAACTTGATTAACAAGAAATGGAAATATCAAAGTAAGTTTTCTGTCTGCTTTTTTCAACCAAATAATCAACGGACCGTTGCATCCCACATCCAGTGCGGCACTGACATGTCTGTATTCTGTTTTCAGGTAGAAGGCAAAAGAATTGTCAAAGGATCTGTGGGAAAATTATAAATTAAACTTTATAAAAAATGAATGGGATATAAAAAGATATCCAAGGAATTGAGAATCAAATCAGTAGTGTTCAAAATCAAATAAAGAAGAGAGGAGTCAACAAGGCCTATGATAAAAGGTACACCATTCCTACTGTGAAACATGGAGATGGATCTGATGTTTTGGGGATGTGTGAGCGACAAAGGCACAGGAAAAGATGAATGCAGCATGTTATCAGAATATACTGGAGGAAAATTTACACTCTGGAGTGTACTTCGTGGACCATGATGATCTCAAACGTGCAGTTCATGTAAAACAGCCCAAGAATTTACAGGACCTGGAGGCCTTTTGCCAAGAATAAAGGGCAGCTTTTCCATTGGGAAAATAAAGAGCCTCATCCACAAATACCACAAAAGACTTCAAGCTGTCATTGATGTTAAATTTGGCAATACACGGTAAACTTTTGATAAGGGTAATTTGGGTAGTTTCTGTTGATATTGAGATTTAAAAAGAGTAAACACAGTTGTTTGACAATAAATGGCATCGCCCAACAAATAACTATGAGTAAAAAATTGTTTTTGTGTTGTCATTTATATTCATATTCAAAAAATTGCCTCCCAAAAAAAAACAAATTCAAAAATTTAGCTGTAATTACATTTATTAACTATTAATGAATGTATGAATGTATTAATGAATGAATTAATTAATTCATTATTGCAGCTACATGAGCAGCGAAGTCCTAGTGTCACATGACGCTACGGACTGAAGTATTAGGAGCAGAAAATACTTAACATTTTAAAAATAATGAAATGAGGTTGGTGGTGATGATGGCTGTTGATCACCTGGAGCACCTGTCCATTATTTTTGTGTATAAAACAGTGTTGGTAATGAGCGTGTGCGATGTGAGTGAGCGTTCTTGTGTGCTGTTGTGTGGAGCAGTATGTGTGCGCACGTTTGCAGTGGTGCCTTTTAAACCTCTTAAAGTGTGCGAGTGTGTGAAGGCTTGGGTTGGATGGCCACAGTTAGCCACAGAAAAGTCGTTTTATTCATGCAATGCCTTGGTTAACATTTCTAGTTCTTCTTATGCATTTTTGGATATAAATAAATACATAGTATTTTTTTTTCATTTCTTTTACACACACACACACACACACACAGATGTGCCTGGTTATATCCCAAATTTTTTTCCAAGAGGTAGACAAATTTAAAAGATAATACTAGTTATTTGCAAAAATGCATGTTTTTTGTGTTAATGCGGTTAAAAATAAATAAAAATGGCTTATGTCTTTCTTACACTTAATTGTATTGATTTAAGCGTATATAATATATGTCAACATTATATACACTCAAGCCCAAAATTATTCATACCCCTGTCAAATTTTGAGTTAAAGTTACTTTTATTCAACCAGCAATAAAAGTTTTTGATTGGAAATGACACAAGCATCTTCTAGAAGTTAATAAGACGATGTACAAGAGGCATCGTATTTCTCAGCTTTTATTTACATTGGAACAAAAAGTGGCATGTCCAAAATTATTCATACACTTTTCAAACTGTCACAGTCTATGCGCAAATCCAAAGTTCTATACCATTCCAAATAGTCCAAACTGTTCTAAAGCATCCTAATTTTAATCAACTCAACAGGTGAAAATCAGCAGCTCAGCAGCTCTTTGCAGGTGTCGTGTGGACAGTCATGGCTAAGACAAGGGAGCTCAGTGAAGACCCGCGGCTGCACATTGCGGCTGCTCACAAGTCAGGAAAGAGCTATAAGGCCATATCTAAATGTTTTCAAGTTCCAGTGGCTACAGTGCAATGTATTATTAAAAATACAAGATGTTCCCCACTGTAGAAAATCTCAAAGGACATTGGTCGGAAGCCAAAAGTGACACCTGTGCTGACAACCTAATGCTTTGGGGGTGTTTTTCAGCCAATTGACCAGGGAACCTAATCACAGTAAATGGCACAATGAAAAAAGAACAACACATCAAGATTCTCAACAACAACATAAAGCAGTCTGCCGAGAAACTTGGCCTTGGGCACCAGTGGACATTTCAGCACAACGTTTTCATTTATTACACACTAACTGATATATTTATTTTAATTTTGATGATTATAACTGACAACTAAGAAAAATCCCAAATTCAGTATCTCTGAAAATATTAATATTACTTAAGACCAATACAAAGAATGGATTTTTAGAAATCTTACCCAACTGAAAAGTATGAACATGAAAAGTATGAGCATGTACAGCACTCAATATTTAGTTGGGGCTCATTTTGCCTGAATTACTGCAGCAATGCAGCGTGGCCTGGAGTCGATCAGTCTGTGGCACTGCTCAGGTGTTATGAGAGCCCAGGTTGGGGGTTAAGGTCAGGGCAGTTTGCTGGCCAGTTAAGAACAGGGATAACATGGTCCTTAAACCAGGTACTGGTTTCTTTGGCACTGTGTGCAGGTCAAGTCCTGTTGGAAAATGAAATCTGAATCTTCATAAAGTTGGTCAGCAGCAGGAAGCATGTAGTGCTCTAAAACTTCCTGGTATACGGCTGCGTTGACCTTGGACCTCAGAAAACACAGTGGACCGACACCAGCAGATGACATGGCCCCCGACCATCAATGACTGTGGAAACTTTACACTGGACCTCAAGCAACGTGGATTGTGTGTCTCTCCTCTCTTCCTCCAGACTCTGATTTCCAAAGGAAATGCAAAATTGACTTTCATCAGAAGACATAATTTTGAACCACTCAGCAGCAGTCTAGTCCTTTTTGTCTTTAGCCCAGGTGAGACGCTCCTGAAGCGGTCTGTTGTTCAAGAGTGGTTTGACACAAAGGATGCAGTTGAAACCCATGTCTTGAATACGTCTGTGTGTAGTGTTTCTTGAAGCACTGACTCCAGCGGCAGTCCACTCTTCCTGAATCTCTCTCACATTTTTGAATGGGTTTTGTTTCACAATCCACTCCAGGGTGGAGGGTTATCCCTATTGCCTCTATTAATGAGCTTGGACTCAGAGCAGCCAGAATCTTTTGCAATGACCTTTTGTGCCTCTTTGTGTAAGGGGTCAATGGTTGTCTTTTGGTCAACTGTCAAGTCAGCAGTCTTCCCCATGATTGTGTAGCCGACAGAACTAGACCATTTAAAGGCCTTTGTAGGTGTTTTGAGTTCATTATTTGATTAGAGTGTGGCGCCAGGGGTCTTCAATATTGAATCTTTTCACAATATTCTTAGACTTTCTTAGATACTGAATTTGGGATTTTCCTTAGTTGTCAGTTATAATTATCAAAATAAAAAAAAAAACATTTGAAATATATCAGTCTGTGTGAAATGAATGAATATAATATGCACGTTTCACTTTGTGAATTGAATTAGTGAAATAAATCAACTTTTTGATGATATTCTAATTATATAACCAGCACGTATACAGTATATAATTAATTTGAAACTTTCTGGCCAATGACTATGGTTGGCCCAGATATGTTCCATGCTTTTAAAATCTGGCCCAATTGAATTTGTAATTGAATAGGACTGGTGTAAGGTAATTTCATATTGTAGTACTGCACTTTTAAATTGACTTGGATTGTTCCAGCTACAAATTAGAAGGTAATGTAAGAGTTGATACAACATCTGCAGCAAATTGATCAATTTCATAACAAACTGATACTGTTTACATATTACATATTTGTAATTCACATGAATTAATAGTTAACTAATATTACACTTGAGACTTTAGCATTTTAAAGGCATTGTATACGTTTTTTTTTACTTCCTTAGTAATAGTATATTCAAATAGAAGTCCATCTGATGTGCGGGCCATATTCCAGAGTTGACACTATCTATAAATAATATATAATCTAGATCACAAAATAGTAATAAATAGATTCTATAGCCATTCCATCCATAGAACAACGATTCTCAAGAATGCCTTGATACAGGTATAGAGGTATAGGTACAGGTACAGATACATTACTCCTGCTTTGAGTCAGTGTTTCATAAATGTTCTGTGGTACAGTGCATTTATCTGATGTGCTCATGGTCTGTGTGCCATATAATTTGATTTATCTCTAAACAGAGCAGCACACAGTTGACTATGTCTTGCATTGTGTGAAGTGCATTATGGGAGTAATGCAAGTGATGTGACTGTTGTGGCTGCACTATAAAGGCAGAAGTCAGAAGAAGCTGGTACGTGGAGCTGCGTGTAATACAGGATGTTTGGTTAAGGTCACGACGCTTGGGTCTGACGGTAACATAATGTTAATATTGGACAAAGGAACAATAAAACCACATGTAAATAATGCCGCCCGACTTGAGTATCAATCCCACCGCCATCATGAACCCCCCATACACTCAACTATTCTGTTTACTGTAATCAAATTATCAAATGAACATGAACTTAAAGTTACTGAAGCTCTACGTTAGTCTTGAGTCCCATTAATGTTCCACCAGCAGTTCAGCATTTTATTCTACACCCTGGCAATTTTAAAAAAATAAAAAACAGGTCATCTGGTTTCCAGTGCACAGTATGAAAGTGAAACCCAAAAGCATCAATGTAATTTTAAATGACAATAATTGTGGAGTCTACATACACTTTGGCCAGCACATTCTTGCCTAAACCACTGCCTAATTGATCTTCAAGCCATCTGGATTTATCCTACAGATTTTGATGAAGCCTCTCTAACAACCTATTTATGCGAGATAAAACGGAGACCACTTCACACCTTTGCATCTTTTGGAATGAGGCAAGATTTAAGACATACATGTCTTGGCAGCTTGTCTTCAGTGCTCTTGTGGCTGTGGTGCTATACCACTGCCCTATTTTATGTATGCAGACAACAGTAGACATACAACCATTAGCCGTTAACAATTGTTGGAGAATCACCTAGTTCTAAATTCTTTTAAATGTTTGCTTTAGGCAAATTTCCCTGTTTGCACAGAGGTGTCACCAGCTGCACATTACAGTCACTTCAAATCATGTATCTAAATGTCTTGAGAACACATAACCCTGGAGTAATTATAGAGAATTAAAAGTAAGTAAGATGTGTATGACAGGAAACAGGAGTGAGAGATGGTAGGGCAAAAGGATATATTGAACAGACAGACATGAGGGGCACAATGGAGCTGAAATGCCAAGCATATGGAAGAGGCAATCTCCTGGAGCAATTCAATTTTGTCCTTGACTTAGCAGCAGCATATTAAGGCGGCACAGTATCACTGCATTAACATATGCTGTACTTTAATGAGAAGAGCACAGATGGTGGGCTTTCTTCTCAGCTTTTATTCAACTGTAGCTTCACTGCATGACATCTGTGACTTTGCAGCACAGGGACAGACCTAGGCATATTGTTACAGATGATGACCAACCCCCACTTTACATTTACAATGTGGGTTTTTTCCTACCAACATTTTCCAATTGTGATGTTACATGCATCCAAGAGTGGAGCCAATTCCCGTCCAATGTTTACATGGATTTTAATTACCAGTTTGTTAATGCATTTTGCTCTTAAACACCAAAAATGTCTAAACTCCAGCTCCAGCATATGTTATATTCTTGGATGATGCAGCAGTCATGGACTCTGGAAGTATTTTAAACTAAACTAAAAATTATATTTCTGAGTGGTGCAAGCTTGTTATCAAATTCTTTACACAAGGCAAATACATCAATAAGATAAAATATTCAGAATACTGAAGACTGTGAATTGTATACACTATAGAACATTTATAAGAGATGTTATAGGAGCATTAATTTTAATTAGTCTCAGAATGCATGTGTTTTAGTATGATTAACATCTCTTCATAAAATGCAATTCATAACCAATGCGACGCAAAGGCCACAGTTACACAGTTGCTATCTTTCCACATGTATACTCTTGTCAACTCAAATAAAAAAGGTCTAAAGGTGCCTTTTTTGGTACATACTTTTATTGATGCTCAAAAGATGTGCATGTCTATATTGCCCTGGCCTAATGTGAAGGTCAATCTATCGGTAGTTAGAGCAAAATTTGGGAGCACATTGACATGAAGCCTGATCATTGTTCAGTGTTGAGCAGCACAGCTTTAAAAAAAAAAAAAAGAAAAAAAGAAATTGTTATGGGGTCCCATGCTTCACTCATCCCTTATAAAGTCATTGAGGATGATAAAAGTGACAGCAAGGCACAACGCACATCTGCCTGATGTTAGCCTCACTGCACACTTTACATTTGGGGCATATGGACAACAAATAGGCACTTTAAAGAATGAGAAGTAACTGTTATTGTTGAGGAACAAATAGGATGAGTTCAGTTCCAGTCTGCATTCTAATTCAACTGTATAGAAATAGACCATTTGTTTCTGGGAAGACACATTTTCTAATGAACCACAGCCTCTGGGACCTCTTTAGTAATGTTTTTTTCAGTTTGTGAACCTGAAAGACCTGCATCGCAGGCTGAGGTACCTCCTGCCTGAAGGCAAGAGGGGGAACAGTCTGTGGTCTGGGTGAGTGGGGTCTTCCTAGATGCTGGTCACTTTAAGCGTTTTTAGGCCAGATCCTCAAAAATGGCAGTGTGACTCCAATAACCCTTTAAGCTGCTCTCACCACTCTTCTCAGGGCTTTTCTCTGAGTGTGGTTGGAATTTTTATACCAGAGAGAAATGTCACTGGTCAGCACACTCTCTATCTTCTCTCATTAGAATGTAGTGAGGACCAAGGGATTAGGGTGAGCCTTCTTCAGCTGCCGCAGGAATTGTTTTCAAAAAGGAATAGGTGTGTGGGGACCAGGGCAGATTGTTAGCCACCTGAACCCCCAAGAAATGACCACCCTGCTCTCTCCAGCAGCAGCTGATGTGTAGCCAAAGCAGGCAGTGTTGGAAGTAACACTGTTACTTCCAACACTGCCTGCTTTGCCTGCTTTGGCTCAGAACACACCCATATACTGCTGTCAGGTGTGAAAGTGCCAAAAGTTTCAGTATGTTTGTAGTGTGTTTCTGCCAATCGTTCGGACTTTTGAACTAAAGCAGGATGTTGATAAAACCGATTATGAAGAGCAAACAGAGGAGGGAAACATATAAAATATATATATTGGTCAGGTTTGTATTAATTCTATCTTAATAATAATAACATGTCTCTATAGGCACTACTCCAGTCTGATTTTTGTATTTCTCCAGTTCAACTTTAAGCTGAGCCTCTATAGAGACAACATTGTCACCACAGTAAAAGCCGTCTACAGAATTTATGTCCCCCATTGTCCTGACGACAGTAAAACAGCTTGACAGCAATCACACAGTGTCCAATTTAAAAAACTGTTGTGTTGAAACAAAAAGTTATGGAACAAAACCAATACAGTGTAATAATTAGTGAGTTCTTAGTGCTGACCTTGGTGCAGACTTTCAGGAGAGAAAACCTAAAACAGATCTTAACACAGATGCTTGTGTTTACACACACACACACACACACACACACACACACACACACACACACACACACACACAAATATTGATTTTTGAACTCTTCTCTTGAAGTTAAAATATTAGTATAGTGTAACTTATTTTCTTTCTATTATTCCAAGTCTGACAACACTTCATCTTTTTTGTTATTTTGACCAGTTGTTGCTTTTGGCCAAAAAAAAATGCTCAAAATTAGAATATTTTTATTTGGAATTTGGGAAAAATGTTGTCAGTAGTTTATAAAATAAAACAAAAATGTTACTTTTATCTAAACACATACCTATAAATAGTAAAACCAGAGAAACCGATCATTTTGCAGTGGTCTCTTAATTTTTCCAAGCACTGTATATTAGTCCAAGATATCACAATGACAGACATTGTTGGAATAAACCACAGCAACTTACAACAGCAAAGTGAACCATAAGATTATGACATAAGAGGAATGCACTGAATATTGGTGCCTCTTTAGACCAAGGATCTATATAAGATTTTATAATGTGTCAATATTGGGGACATACATCTCAAATTAAAATCCATGCTAATATTAAATCATGTCCTTAGTTTGACTGTATGTTAACGTTTAACATGCCTATATAATGTAGTTGTTAGTCAAGGTTAACCCTATATTTATTCAGCGTCAATCAAGAGCTTGACTTGGCACTCTACAAATGCTCCTCAGCCCCCTGTCACAGCTTATCACATCAGTTTCATGTCATGTAGAAGTTTTCAATCATTTAGTGGATATATTTTTAAAAGGGTGCCTTGCTATTTTGTAGTAAGAAGAGGACTGACTTCACGACAAGTAATATAGCCTAATTTTTTATTTTATTATTAATTTTTTTTCCAGCACAAACTGTGTGGAGTGTATTTGAAGTGTTTAAACTGGTTTACTAACTGATTTTTGTTTAAAGGCTGGTGTACAATGATGATAACTTGGACCAAGGAAACAAATATTTACGTGTCCTCTATTAAGAAATGTAAATCCCGCTGACTCCATGCTGTGTCCTGGTAATTGTCCTCGCAAAGTATACATGAGGCAAAAGGTAATACTGAAATTTTTCTGTGTCATTACTTCTGTGTCAGATCTAAGTCTCACTCTAAATCTAGGGCACACATGACAGCAGCTCACACAGCCAGGTATTATGACTCTGAAGGAGAGCCCTTTACTCATGCTACATTTAAAACGCAATACATTTACAGCTTTAAAAGGTAAGATCCAGAGATACACTCACTGAGATGAGTGGGGTTATACTTGATAAATGCACTTGTCACTGGGAAAGTGTTGCTGCTTCCAAAGCTATTGATTTTTGCTGCTGAGGCCTTGGTCCCAGAAGCCCCCCGATTCTAAAATCAGGGCAGCAGAACTAAAAAAGTACAATGCCACATTCTCATGGGAAAACATGCCGACTGTAGTAAAGGTTAGCAAACAAAACAAAAAACAACAGTCTACAGAGCACTAGGAAACTATTATTGTTAAGTTACTTTTTGGAATACATTCAGGTGCTTTATTTCTACTGATTTATTTAATTTCCTCTGTTTAGATCTGTTAATCAGAGCTGTGTTAAATCAATCCCATAATCCACTCAATAACAGCAGTCAGTAAAATCTTTGTTTGGCAGTTTGTGTATCACTGGGCTAAATTCAGGTGAAAGAGGATCACTAGAGGCTAGTTAAATGGCCAAGTTCAGCATTTCTTTTTAGAATAAAAATTTAAAAGAAAGAACTTGCCTTCTGAAAGACGGTCAAAACGGTCATTTTAGTGTGGTTTGTTTAAATATGGCTCTGCGAGGGTCCAGTGTATGGGCCTATTTGCTTTATTATATAAACTGTACATATTATTTACTATGTACTAGCTGGTTATTGTGTTACTGTTACTGTGTTAGTGAGACAGGATTTTACCGTTCTCATGTCTACAAATCCCAAAATGATTGTGAGCATATATATATATTTTCGCTAAAATTTACATGGTGGGAGTTGCTAACCATCAACCACTGTCATGATCATTTTTTAATTGTTATAATATATTTAATAAGGTTGGTGGAGAGATCCTGCCTCAAGTGGAGGAGTTCAAGTATCTTGGGGTCTTGTTCACGAGTGAGGGAAGGAGGGAACGTGAGATTGACAGACGGATCTGTGCAGCTTCTGCAGTGATGCGGTCGATGTACTGGTCTGTCATGGTGAAGAAGGAGCTGAGCAGTAAGGCAAAGCTCTCGATTTACCCATCGATCTACGTTCCTACTCTCACCTATGGTCATGAGCTTTGGGTCATGACCGAAAGAACAAGATCCCGGATACAAGCGGTCGAAATGAGCTTTCTCCGCAGGGTGGCGGGGCGCTCCCTTAGAGATAAGGTGAGGAGCTCGGTCACTCGGGAGGAATAAGTAAGTAAAGTAAATTTTATTTATATAGCACCTTTCACAGATATAAATCACAAAGTGCTTTACAAAGTGCAATAAAAGAACTGGAGCTCAAAGTAGGGCCGCTGCTCCTTCACATCGAGAGGAGCCAGCTGAGGTGGCTCGGGTATCTGTTTCGGATGCCTCCTGGACGCCTCCCTAGGGAGGTGTTTTGGGAATGTCCCACCGGGAGGAGACCCCGGGGAAGACCTAGGACATGCTGGAGGGACTATGTCTCTCGGCTGGCCTGGGAACGCCTCAGTATCCCCCCGGAAGAGCTGGAGGAAGTGTCTGGGGAGAGGGAAGTCTGGGCGTCTCTGCTTAGACTGCTGCCTCCACGACCCGACCCCGGATAAGCGGTAGAAGATGGATGGATGGATGGATGGATGAATATATTTAATTATCATTATTTCAATTAGAGCAAAGACCATTTCTTTTTTACTTTTCTTTTTAATTTTTATTATCTCTTTATTATCCTGGTGGGGAAATTTATCATTGGCAGCTGCCACCAGGGGGCACCCAGCATTTTTTGATTGTTCTTGGAGCGTGAATAAATCTTTTTTATTTAGTATGTACAAACATGTCTATAATATACAGTATAATATACAATTAACAATAGATTCTGACCTACACTTTTCACTACCTGAAAATGTCTTTTTGTGGTCTATGCTTTAATAAGCTTTAATAATTTTATAATAATGGGCAGAACACTCAATTGTCCCTGTGTCATGGAATTGAAAACTGGTTCGACCCGAGAACCAGTTCTAAATTTTATGTATGCACTTGACACTAACAAGTCCCCAAGTACTCCCAACCATGTATACAGTCTAACAACTTACAACTGTCCCTTTTTTTACTTTATTGGGCACCATAGCACGGCGTCCTATGTATTTGGGACGTCAAAGCAATTTGAGCATGAGAGGTAATCATGGAGAGGAAGAAACAATCTAAAGTTTGGATTTATTTAATAAAACAAGACAAATTATACCATTTGCATTTACTGCAAATCTGTTTTTTTACATAAGGGTGCAAGCAACATGCTTAAACATCCATCTATTTGTTACTCCGAGAACAGTTTCTCTTTTTGGGTATGAGTGCTGGAGCTAAGACTACAAGAATAAAAACTATAAAACCAATGTAAAGTTTGTCGGTTTAATTCCACAAAAAGGTATAAGTCCAACGCTGGAACACAATACATGAGTTAACATGAGGTCAGCCCACGAGTTGTGCTGCTGGTCAACTCAATGCTTTAGGGGTCCTAACCTTTAGCCACTCCTCAGACAGGAGGGGGCACTGCCTGCCACAGAATCAGTAGTTTTCCACTATGTGTCCAGCCAGGGGTGACCAACTGGTTCTAACTGGTTTAAACAGATGAGGCATTTAGTGTACTAATCTAGGGTGCAGTGTAGCATGCAAATAACATACAGAAAAGTAAAAAAAGTGCTTCTTATTATAAAACACTAATATACCCATGGTGCTAAATAACAGGAATGTTGTGTTTTCTATCCGCTGCATACAACTGCCCAGGGTAGCAGCGCCATAACCTCTGTTAAACAGGGTAATGTAATGTTAAATATCACTGCCGTCTTACAAATAACTGGCATATTCTACAAAAACACAGTATTATCTATAAATATTCTCACAATATCTATTTTAGATGTTAGGCAGGATGGAAACATTAGCTCCCAGTTGGCAGGCTGCTTGACTATGAGTAAGGAAAGGCCTTTCACAATCAGATAATATTGATAAAACCTTATCAATTCCAATCCCTAGTCATGGAAGCCCTCAAGTACTTCAATTTAACTATACTGTCAAAGCTCTAAATGTTACAAGAAGGTCACTTCAGTTCTCAGAAGGTCCTCACCAAAGGCAGCATCCCAATGTCTGTGATTTCCAAAAGCTTTGACAGCTGGGGCTGTACTGGGTTGAGGGTCTGCAGTTGATAGGCTCTCTCTTATTTGAGAGGTTTTAACAGAATATTGTGTTCATAAAAAAAAATCCTTAAACACAAGACAAATGACTTAAAGGGTTCCTTTCCATACTGAGAACAGTTTTCTCAGTATGTGCTGCTGTGTACCGACCATGACAGTTTATTAGCAGCAGGTGCATGTTCCCCATAAACCTTGGACATAGGAATCTGAAACCTCAAATATATTGCCAAGTCATAATTATTTGTCCAAAGAAATAGTTTTTCAAATACTTTTGATTTGGTAACTGGAAAATTCTAAAAGCCATAAAAATATGCAATTTCCTGCATTGAAGAAAAGCCTGTCATAGCTTTAGTTTCAGGTGACGTAGATTCACCAAACTCTCGGCTCTCA
This sequence comes from Neodontobutis hainanensis, assembly GCA_024349245.1. NCBI lineage: Eukaryota > Metazoa > Chordata > Actinopteri > Gobiiformes > Odontobutidae > Neodontobutis > Neodontobutis hainanensis. The sequence continues at coordinate 138,818 of JALDNG010000298.1, forward strand.
CTTCAAACACAAAACCTTCACACTTGCACCTTCTTCCGCCTACACAGTAACCTTTGGTCAATGAATTTGGTCACAAAAGTCTTAAAGTCACTTCAATAACATAAATACAAATGTGGACAATGATCAAAAAATGGTTTACATTGGATCAAACATCTGACCTCATCCCATAGGGGACAGTTTCAATGAAGGAGAAATAAATGTGTAGGCTCTTTTTACGCGTGTAAATTGCTGATTTTATACAAATAACTCTAGTTAAAGTCCACAAAAGAAACATAATAATAAACATTGTGTGAGACTGTATTGGTCGATGAAATGAACAAGCCATGGATATTGAGATAATATTATGAGAACCAAAGGAAGACGATAGACAGAAATGACTTTTACAATGGGAGATGTTTTTGATAGAACACTTGCCACCCTGGCCCCAATGAGAAATAATTGGAGTCAAACTTAAACCATTGGTTATTTTTATTAAGCTGTTTAACTCTTGTAATGCATCGCCTAGGAGTACAAAGGCTGTTCCACCAGATTTTGTTGCTGCTTTTAGGCATTGCCTTTAGTTACATTCACTTTATCAGCTACACTGTATATTAAACTTGGACCATTGCTCCAGCATGGCTTCACAGTAGAAGAGTCCAGGTGCTGAACTGGCCTCCTGCAGTCCAGACCTTTCATCAACAGAAAACATCAGACAAGAATGGGACAACATTCCCCTCCCTAAATTAAAGCAGCTGCTCTCCTCACTTCAGACATTTGCAGACTGTGAACAGAAGAGGGGATGTTACACAACAGTAAACATGGCCCTGTCACAACGTCTTTGAGTTAACTTGTTGCCATTAAATTCAAAATGAGCCATTTGTTTTCTATGAAACATTTTTCAAACCTGTTCCATTGTGATTTTAAAATATGGTTTTATAAGATCTTTTTGAGTTTTTATTTACATTTTACACAGTGCCACTTTGAGATGTGTGCTATTTGAGATTTTAATAACAAGAAACAGCTCTAAAACATCTCGACAAAATCTTTTGGAATATATTTAGACCAAAGATGGAGCAGAACTAACAGTCGAAGTGACAGCAGTGTCAGCACAAGAGCAGTACTAGATTGTTACTTGTTCAAACAGTCTTAATTAAGTCTTTCTGTAAAGTAAATAAAGGAGTGAGAGATCAGACAAAAAGTATGTGTCAAAGACATTTGAGTTAAAGCAAGTGTGACTTTAATTGCTGTTGGAAAAAGAATAAAGAACGTGGTGACAGTGCAATGAAAGCATAAAAGGGTTGATAGAAAATGCAGTCATTACAGTTATTTCTAAAAAGTTTCCTACAGTAGTCAAATCCACAATAATATGTTTATTAAAAAAAAATATTATATATATGCCAAATAAATTGACATTTCTACAAGTGAGGCTCCTAACTCATCTCTCCACATTCTGACAGGAGGGAAGTGGAGGAGACGTGAATGGAAGGTAAGAGCTTTAAAACTTAGTCCAGATTAACCTACCTCAGAATGACGCAATAAAAAAAAGAAACATCAGAAAAACAGCATTGCATAAAGCTTGTCCTATTTTAGATGAACGTCATTGGTTAAGTCATATTGAACTTGGTGGAAGTCAATAGTCCAGATTTCCTCACTTCACTCAGAAAGTGGATGTCTGACTGACCTACAGTAATCACTACAGGTATCTTAGCCCCTAAGCAGGATATGTCATGGCTCACAATGAATTTATAGAAACAGCGATGTCCTTCATCAGTACAACTCCTGTTCACCCATACAAAAGTCAGCCCAGTCACAGAAGACTGGCAGCAGCAGATTATATTACAACAATAGTACACTTCCTTTAGCCACAGAGCTGAAACTCATATATTGTATAAAATCTTAAATTCATAAATTAAAGTGAATGAGGCCGATTTCTGTTAAACAGTGTGCTCTTATGTTCCCATCAGACTACAAGCACTAACCACAGGCTATATTCCATTCTATGTGACAATATCAGTTAGGTGACACTTGACTCAGTGACAACATACGCTTTTTATATCAATATTTATTAAATAAAAATGTTTACAGTGTATACAATATCACTAAAACCATGACTCACGGTTGGGTGACATGAAGGTAATCAAACAATATTTTACTACTCCCCAATGACATTTTTCCATAAAGAAGAAGAAATTAATGTGAACATTGTGCTCATCAATGAGGTCAGACAGATTCTGCAGATGAATGTCTCACTGGAGCAGCACTCAATAGAAGTGGGGATCTAAGGTTAAGGTCCATGAACAGGGCAAACCAAGAGAGAGACGAAGCACCGAAGGACAACGTCATGAATAAGTAGCTTCTAGTGACAAGATGGAAGAGATATGTGACCAGGGCAATGCCAGTGGGGACTGCTAAGAGGGGAGGACAAGGCCAGACCAAGGACATACATCTTATATGGGCTCAGTCTATGTAATTGTCTTTCCTGTACCTTAGGGCAGTGTGGCCACATTATATTGTCGATCTTTATTGACAGTTTTTTAGGTCCTATTAATATATTTACTGGCTGTACTTGTTTTAAGGACACTCAGAGTGTCAAAGTCGCAGAGCTGGTTTTTGGCTGTTCCCTAAATTTTTCCTTTGCAGATTGCATGATTGGCCTTTACACAAAAGCTTCTACTAGTCAAGAGGCCAACACCAGTAAAAGCACAGCTTCAAACTACTAAGTTAGTTTTAGTATGCACACAAGCTATCTTGAACATCACACCGCCTTTATCGGGGGACATAGGTGTCTCTTCATGTCACATGTGACACCTCAGCAAATTGCTGAGGTAGTAATTTGGTTAAGGTGTCTGGGGCTGTACAGTGATAATGAGCTGCACTGACTGATAGATGAGCTGAGTTAAATGGAAATTTTGCTTGATTTAAAGCACTCTTAGAGTCTTTGACTTTAAAAACAACAACAAAAAAGTATATAGGGCATTGTATATTGCTGAATTCATCCCAGACAACAGCCTTTTCTAAGATAAACCTCGTCCAGAATTGGTTTAACAGTAAACCTAATTTACTTTTAAATTTGATTTCGAAAGGGGCACTACCCCATTTTCTTTTGCTGTCCCTATATCAGACACCATTCACCACCAACAGCAGCAAAAGTACAGGCCTGGCCTGTCCTGCAGACTTTAGTTTCATTGTAACACTTTTCAGATGAGACATTGCACTGTACAGATATTGGTTTTGTAGCTGTTGTTTGTATTAAACTTTGTGCAGTGTTTACAGCTGATATAGCAGAGCTCCAAACCAAGAACTAGAAACCAAATTGTACTAGGGTAGCTTGTTAATTACCACAAACTAATTTGTCTTTGATTGTAGGGCATCGTTCACAAGTGGTAGTTTTGTGAAATGTAACCATAACCATCTATATTTCTTTGTTGCTACATGTTCCAGCAAATATGACATGTTCTTTTATTTTTGAGGATATATATTTGAATATTATAATAAAGATGCTGTCTTTATTCTCATTCATGTAACAGTAGTCATTTGAACCTACCAGTGAGAGTAAGGCTTGTTCCCACGTGTGTCTGGCAGAAGAGCAAGTTTCCTCACTTTCTTTTCTCTTTACACATTCTATTTTTCACTTTAATATCCCTCTGTCGCTGAAGCAATTAACAGCTAGGGCCTACCAAGACAAGTCACGGCTAATTTAAGCTTCATCTGAGGCAATGAGTATCAGATAGGCTGCATTTGTGACACAGATGCTCACCCGCTGCTTAATATTCTTGTCTTTATACTTTAATCAAGTAGCCACTTTAACTGAGCACTCACAAGTGCTTAGTCATGGGAGATAGTAGTTAGATGGTTTTCTCTCTAAACTAAAGAGTATGGTCCTGACCTGCCCTAATTGTAAGGGGTCATGACTTGTATCTTTTTCAGAGTGTGTCATTGAATTCTGCTCACATCTTTCCAATTGCAGGGCAGAGTAGTTTATCCTGCGTTCATTTGTTCAGCCTACAGAAAATCCACCTCAAATCAACAAGGACCAGACAATTATTTCTATAGAATCTTTTTTAAAGGGTTATCGGTTAGACTAGATGTTTTTCTGTACAAACTTCTAAATTTGTATAAACACCTCAATACATGTATATTAATCCCGATGCACCTATAGCTCTATCAGCCCCATTAGAAGGTGAGATGGACCACTGACTGTTGAAACATTACATCTTGGCATGATAATGAGTCTGAACTCTAATGATACTATCTGAAAAGAAATCTATAACCAAACAAATACAATTGGTCCCAGACCTGCAGTGTCAGGGGCATTTCCATCAATCTCACAAAATAACAGCTGGACCAGATCCATTTACATGCAAAGCCACTTCCCAGGCATTAAAGCAACCCTAATTAAATCAATCACCACCATGCTGTTGATTGAATCAATGACTCAGTGATAAAGAATAATATATCAGTCCCTCAGCACACCGTGGCAGTGCAGTGGCCATCTCTGCCACAGGCTCTGGCTTTTGGAGGGTCACATCTACCATCACCACACAGCGTTATCCACAACCAGGAGCTATTGTAACCATGTACTGTACAATAATGGACCAAAGAACCAATGAATTTGTTGTAAACAAAGTCTGATGCAGACGTGAGGACTAGTTCCATCACAGTAATAATGTATGTGGCAACATATACACTGTGGTTATAGGATCTTTCCCATACTAGAGGTCTACAATGTCTGCCACAGTGCCATAGTAGTAAGCCCACTCTTTGTTTTAGTTTCGGTTCCGTTTTCTTCAAAATATGTCACTCAATTTTTTTTTCATGAGCGTAGTCAAATTTAAACTTCGGCATGTCACTGATGGAGGACACGGCTCAACAATAACTGTCCAGGCAATGAGGGAGTCTCGTTACATGAACACAGAGCAAAGAAACTGATGGAATTTAACGCCTTACACAATTATAAACAATACAACATTTAAAGATGCTGTGACAGATTATACAATATTTATATAATATATCATTTAAATATAGTTCTGACTGAATGTAATGAGAGCATGCTGTTTCATAGTATTTGCGAGATTAGTCTCACCAAAGTGAGTGCTTTAAGTGTAAAGTCCAGAAGGGAATTTAAAATAGGGTAGTGTGAGTCACTGAGAGAATGAGTCTTCCCCATTTGTATTTTCTTGTTGGGCATTTGTTGTCAAATTAAATGATCATGAGGTCTAAAACAACCAAGAAAAAGCTTACACTAGTTCAAATGTTAATTCAAATTCAACAGTATCATTATTAGCACAGTGCCCACCATCACTGTATATCTTTAGCAGCTTTATTCGTCTGCTTTGTGTTGTAATCGCCACAGTAAATATGCATCATAATCTGTTTCATCACAACTGCCCATCTGACTATTGCCTAATATGTATAAACGCAAATATCTCTTTTGGTCAATGTACCTTGAAGCAGTTGTTCAGGCATTTTCCACATGTGTCAAAATAAATCTGCAATCAACTGTCCAGGGTTTACTTTGTGCAGCAGCTGGAGTGTCGCAAAAATCCATCTTGTACTGCTTGAAGCAAAGCTGCGTCCCAACTGCCAGGCCAAGGCCAATGATGTGGCAGTACTGACAGTTATGATTGTGTCTTAAGGTGCGTTCACACCAAACGCATATTAAGCGTTAACCGTGAGTGATTTACATGTTAATTCAATGCAACGCAAATTGAGTGAATCAACACAATGTTATAAATACAATTGTAAATACGAGTTACAATTGTATAAGCATAATACTATATTGACTGTACTGATAACTGTGTTCAGAAGACTGTAGTTGACCACATGTTAATTACTCAATCACACCAAATATTAACTGGAGACAGATGGACAGACTTGAATAGAGCGTCAGTCCTGCGGAAACTCCTCACACAGGCTCGGGGCAACAGGTCATCGAACTGGGGCTGGCTCAGTGGGAAATACAGCTGAATACGGCCGTCATCCAAGCGCAGCTACTGAAGAAGATGGTGACACTCATGAAGCTGGGTCCGCCTCTGAGCATCCAATGGATCCCCACACAGCGCTGAACTGGTTCGTCATCTTTCAGTCCTCCAAAGTAAATAGAGCACGGCTACTCTCTTGACAAAATTGAACTCAACCATTATGCAACAAGAGCGGAAGGCAACCCGCCTGGCAGAAGTCCCTCCCATGACGAAGATTTGCGTCTGGTGTTGAGTGAATTTCACGCAATCTGTGTTCAGTATGAACGCTCTGATTTGACAATGTAGCGACTGTATTAAAGTTACTAACGTAAACAACATCACGTTCTGATTGGATAACTGTGGTTACAGATGATCTCCGACCAGATATTCACGGACTATAGCTTAGGTATACCCGGCCAAAGCAGCTGGGATAGGCTCCGGCACAAGGTAAGTAAAATAAATGAACACCAAGTGATTGGAGAGGGCCAGACTTGTGTTGGTGCTTTGTATCACAAGCACTGTCAGACATTTAGGAACATGTGCACTCCACTGGTGGTAGAGTGGTTAGCTCCTGTCTCACAGCACGAAAGCCCTGTGTTCTATTCCCATCCAGGGCAGGGCCTGTCTGTGTGGAGTTTCATGTTCTCCCTGTGTCTGTGTAGGTTTGCTCCGATTTGTATAATATAGGACTACAGATTAAAATTAGCTGTTAACCTGGTACAAGCATCTCTGCTTCAGCTTAATCTACATTGTACGCAGTCAAAGAAAATAAATATTCTGTTTTGCACACACTAATAAGCCCCCACTTCTCATTAAAATACATAGGACATGACCTCGGTGTCCTTTCTCAGTAATGCATGCTATTGTCCTCTTACTGCACCTTTATGCTAATAACCATGTTAGACTCAGAGCATTAAAAAGGATCCAACATAAATCCCTTATGTACCTACAGTGCAGCAGAGCTCGGAACTACAGCTGATGTACTAATCCTTTGGTTCTTTTTCTCTTCTAATTGTGTTGGTGCTCAGAGACCTGGAGAAAGTGGATCATGTCTGCCTGGATTTGGGCGATTATTTCAATTTTTAATTTGGCTAATTAAAAGCCATTGTGCCCTTTATTTCATACACAGTGGTGATTAGTTTTTTTTTGTTTTGCATTTTTTTTCCAGGTTCATAATGTTTAATATTTATATATACATGGAACTATTCAGTTTTTTGTTGTTTTTTTCTGTATTCATGATCATTAAATTTTTGACTGTCAAATTAAAAAGCAGTTATTATAAGCATTAATGCTTTAGCATAGTGTCAATATCTTCTTTGACTGATCCGATCCATCCTCGTCACTACCATAGAGAACCCTCCTTTTTAAAAGCACCATTAATACCTCCTGCAATCTGTATGAATAAATTATTCTGTCACATCAGGAATTGGTCTATAATTTTTTTTTTTTTTTTACCAAAGTCATCAAGAATTTTTGGCATCGTTTGCACAGTTTTCTTAAGGTCCAGCCACGGCTTTTCAATTGAGTTGAACATAGAACACCACAAGCAAAACAAGGGGTTACATGACTGTATACTACTGTTGCTGTCAAGACCAGACAAACTACAAACAAGTTCTTTTTGCTGCTCCCTTAAGAGGTTGCTCAGTGAATAATCTAGTAAGCTGCATATTTACTTATGTAAAAATAAGTATATATTTACTTATTTACTTTATTTACCACAAAAACTGAGAACACAGACAATCAGAAAGTATTAGGGAATGTATATAAGGAATGAGGTTGCATACAGCATTAATAATGCCTGAAGAAATTATGACCACAGTTTAATAAACCTACATACAGAAGAACAAAACAAGTCACAGATATGCTTCCAGTGTGGTATAATCCAAGGTGGCTTTGCATTTGCCTTTTTTGAATAATACAAAAGCTCCACAAAACCCAGTGGAAATTCCTGTTATTTCATGTTGCTGTTGTTGCACAAAATATGGCAGGTGGCAGTAATCACTACTGATGATGGAAAAAGGATTATCAGCTGCAGCTAAAAGGATCTGCACAGCTTTTATCCATTGACTATGCTACTAAGAATACAAGTCTGAGCATGTCATTTCCATGAGCTGTTTCTCAGAAATCACACCTTCCTTCATGTTGCCATGCTATATGGGTCAAACACTACAATACCCATTAGCTTTAGCCTGTTCTAGCAATAAATCTAGACAGGTTCAAATGAAGACTAGCCACAGTGCAGAATAATGTCTGGACAAAGTTTATAAAGGAAAGTTTGTTTTTATGTGAACTAACTATGTCCATATGGAAAGTCATATTATCATCCAAATATTCAACAAAGACAGCCTAGCAGCAAATAAACAAAATTGTCTGGAATGAAATTGTAAATAAAAAATGAGAAACTAGGTTGTGACAGCCAGACAACTTTGTAAGGACATCTCCAAAACTTGGACAGGACACCACAACACCAGATGGTTTATTGTAAAATGTGACATGAGATGTCAACTTAGCACGAGGCTTAGCTATTTTCAGTTCACTGGGAAGTCCTCAGATTGTCCCTTTTCACACCAGCCAGGGTCTGTGCTGACTCTGGCTCTCTGGGTCGTGTCTTGCAGCGGCAGTGATCGGCAGTTTTTTTGCTATCTTGTGTCTAATGCAGCTACATTCTGTCCATCTACAGCTCTGCCAGTGCTGTGAAGGGCGGCAGTAGCTCAGTGGGTAGAGTGGCCGGCCTTTGACCGGCAGGTGGGTGGTTCCAATCCCTGCTCGAAACATCACAAAACACCCGCTCTCTCCCACATACTGTTGTTGGGTCCATGGGCAAGACACTTAACCCACCTTGCCTTTAGTGGTGTCAACTGTAACACTGGTAAAGCACTTTGAGTGCCTACTAGGTGAAAAGGGTTATATAAATATCCCAAGGAAAACAAAAAAAAAAAAAAAAGAAGCGAGGCGTGGCATAGTAGCTAATGGATACAACAGCAGGTCTCAGTCAAAGCAGCATTGTGGAGGTGCTCACCTCTGGACGTTCAGTGATATGCAGCAAAACAAATAAATAATAATAATCAGCAGGTTCAGGAACTGTATCACTTGTAGCCTGGTAAGTTCTGTTTCTTTTATAAATAAAGTGTATAAATATTCAAAATTGTTTTATCTTATGTTAGTCATTGGGATGTTAAGAAATAACAAAGGCTAAATAAGATGGTTAACTTGTAAATTTAGAGATTAAATAAGCTTTCAGAAACGGTGTGGGCTTTAATAGGCTATAAATATATACATTTCTAAAAATCTATATATAGGGGAACATTTAGTTGCAGCACCTAGGACAGTAAAACCAATTTACAATAATGTGCAATTGAACAGACTTTTATTAAATGTGCAGTTCACTATCTAATTTAAACCCAAAGTAGCTCAGGGCATAGTAATTGCCATAATCTCTGAAACCAACAGCTTTATTGCATGTTTTTCTCTAAATTGTTTTTGCTTACATCTATCATTTTTATATAAAGCTGAAATTTTAGCAACAAAAATATAAGATATGAAACTTTTATTAGTCCAGTGGAAAAGAGTTTATGTGCAGGGGGTGTGACTCATAGTCAAACATGGATGACAGTTTTGCCAGGACCCTTCTGTCACCCACCTCCTGCACCAGAGGACAGCCCATGACAGAGTTGGACTTCTAAATTACCTTGTTTAGGTTCTTCCTCTACGTGATGCTGCTGCTCCAGCAGACCACACCATACAGGATGGCTAATGCCACCACAAAGTCATAGAAGGTCCTCAGGATTGTCCTCTTACTCCAAAAGAAGTGTCTTTTAACCTGCCTGAGCTTTATACTTTTATACCCACCTTTTTAAAGCATTTTAACCTAGAGCATGAGGAGTTGCAGATTTTAACTAACCATCGTCTTTTAATCTCTGTTGTGCAGGAGCGGGAACCGGTGAGTCCAGTGCGCGGGCTCGCATTCGGTGAGCCCTCCATAGTTTGGCGCAACGTTAACCATCCTGCTCTCTCAAACAGACTCCGGGACCTGTCCTGGATGGTGGCTCATGAGATTCTCCCAGTCAGGTCCGTCATGCACTCCCGGGGTATGTCCAAGAATGCCACATGCCCCCGGCCGGGTTGTGGCACACCCGAGTCGGTGAGGCATCTGCTCTGGGAGTGCAGCGCTGCCGTAGACCAGTGGGCGACAGCCAGCTCCTTGCAATTCCCGTACCTGCCAGCCGGGGAGGTCCTCACAGCCCAGCTGGTGCTGTATGGGATGAGCCAAGGTCTGAGCATGACAAAGAAGGACTTTGCAAAAATGTGGCTCACCCTCACCGCCATCAAAGACAACATATAGACCTCCAGAAACCTGCTGGTAGTAAAGCACATGCAGATCCCCCCCGTGGCTGTGATCCGGAAGGCAGCAGCTACGGTCCGAGAGACTGTAGCTGCAGACGGCGGGCCCTAGGACACAGTCGCAAAGAAGAATCACCTCTGTGCCCATTCGGATGAAGGTGACCGAAGCTACACAACAAAAGGTCAAAGCAGCAACGGTCTGGCTCTCCGGGAGAGGCAGGTGGGAAGGAGCAGCAGGGTGGAAATCTCCTCTGAGCATGACAGGTTCCCGAGAGATCAAATGTTTGGGAGAGTGGGATGGTTTTGTCCATGGTAAGGACTCACCCCGCTTCTGCATAAAATGGACTTTTAACAGCTGCATTCCTTTTATAAAAAAAAAAAAAAAAAAAAAAAAAATAACACTTTTATTGAAACTGTTTTTATCTGACATTGTTTTACGTGAAACATGTTTGGGGGTGGGCATCCAGGGTGGGGTGGGTCTCACCTCCAAATGCATTTTATACATGGACGACGTAAATGTCTTATGCACTTACCTTTTATCAGTTAACAGGACACTGGACTTGACTAACTGGTTTGGACGAGCCTCTGGGTCCAAATTAAACCGAAACAAGACCCAAGCCCAATATTACAAACCCTGGACCCCAGACGAGACTACAGGACTCTCCCTTACTGTGACCCAAGGACAAAAGATACTGGGAATTAAATTTGATCGGGAAGGGAGCTTAGATTGGGCCGACGTGATAGGGAAAGTGAGGAAGAGACTGGGGTTATGGACTCTTAGACCATGGAAGGGAAGGTTTTAATCATAAAGGCAGTGATTTTACCGTTGTTTTTACTCATCAGCTCTGTTTTTATTCCCCCTAGGAGAGTGATTTTAACTCTGGAGAGAGCCATCTTTTACTTTCTGTGGGGCTCGAAGTGGGAACGGCTGAGGAGAGAAATAATGAAAAGAACGAAAAAAAACGGAGGAAAAGGGGTCCCCGACCTATATCTTTTCCTTGGGGCAAAATTTACAGCACTGCACTTGGCACTTTGTAGGGACCCATCCGGAAACCCAAAGACATCGGCAATGGCCAAGTTTTGGATGTGTTCCTACCTACCCTCAGGAGGAAGAGCCTGCTCTTGGGCATTGTTTAAATGCCACGGCCTACCTGAGCATTGTTTCTGACCATGTCCATCCCTTTATGACCACCATGTACCCATCCTCTGATGGCTACTTCCAGCAGGATAATGCATCATGTCACAAAACTCAAATCATTTCAAATTGGTTTCTTGAACATGACAATGAGTTCACCGTACTGAAATGGCAGTCACCAGATCTCAACCCAATAGATCATCTTTGGGATGTGGTGGAACGGGAACTCCGTGCCCTGGAGGTGTATCCCACAAATCTCCATCAACTGCAAGATGCTATCCTATGGGCTAACATTTCAAGAATGCTTTCAGCACCTAGTTGAATCAATGCCACGTAGAATTAAGGAAGTTCTGGAGGCGAAAGGGGGTCAAACACAGTATTAGTATGGTATTCCTAATAATCCTTTAGAATGAGAGACAAACCACAAGGGACAGGTAAACACATTAGGGCGAAGCAGGTAATCACACAGAAGGGAAAAAAAACAGGAAGGAAGTAAACCAGAAAACAGACAGGGGTAAGACATTTCACAATAAAATCCGGAACTCATATACAATCTGGAAACATCTTATATACATAAAAGAAACATGAAATCAGAAACAGAACAGAAACAAGAACACAGATACACCAACAAAACCAGACTAACTTCAAAGCCAGGTATGGATCCTGACAGCTCTGACCCTTTCTGTAAAGTGCGTCTGTGTTATGAGTCCAGTCCAGTACTTATTACTCTCTCAATGTCTGTCCCCTGGATGTGTGAATGAATTTCCATCCGTTGTCCCAACATTCTCACACTATACACCAGAGCAACAATCACACACAGTCATACACCAGTGCTGTGTCACTATTCCTAAGTTCATCTGCGCTGGCCCTAAGGAGCCTGGAGCTGATGCCTTCTGGCCATTCAAGGCAGGACTTGAATCGCTGACTCAAGTCCGGTCTATTTGTACCATTGTCATTGCCCTTAAAATTGGATAATGTTGATCAATGAGCTTCTGTCTCTGCCAGATACCTGTGTTTTGATTGGGAAGATATTGCCCCATGTCTCTTAAACTATCCTGTGTTCACATCATTTTAAAAAAAAGGGGACAGTTTTTGACACTGTACATCGCCAATAAAAGCTGCTAATCAACGCACAGTGGCACATAAAAGAGGATAGAAAACAATATGGGGCTGTGGTTCAAAAAGAGGAACAAACTTTTGATTTGTTCGGACTGGGTACAACCTTAAATGTTCCAAACACATCAGCTGTTTTGTAGTGAGGTTCGGTTGCAGTGAAAGTGGTAAGAGAATACCTGTCCACTCACATCTGTGCCAGAATGTTGTGGTAAAAGAAATACCTTTGTTAATTGGACTAAGTGTGACGTGTGTTTTTAATAATATTGCCATAATATAAACTGATGCTTTTTAATAATTAAAATATTACATGTGGTCCAATAAAACTTTTGCTGACATTTTAGGTTTTTATGTCACCTCTCCCGGCCTAGTTCTTTGGCGAGACAAGAACAACAGGTCGTGATCTATATGACGCATATCTACAAGGATTCAGACAAAAGGACAGTGTTTATTAATGGCCAACCCAGATTGCAAGCTAAAAGTGTAGCACTGGACTGAGGGAGGGGCGAGAGTCTAGACTAAATCTCAAATGCTGCACTGGAGCTGAACTCACTCTCTCTGCCGCCCCCAGTAGTCTTTTACAAAACCTTACACTTAGTTTGACTGCCAACTGCCAACCCAACAGGAGATTGAACATGGCCTAATTCCACATGTTTTTTTTTTCCTTTCAGGAATTGTTGGATAATTGGAGAGTTACATGTACTGTACTCAGAATCTTTCTTCCACACTTTTTTATAAGTGCCCAACAAATATGTCAAGGTTAATGAACAATGCCCAACACAATCAAAATTAGATTTAGAACCCATTCAAAAGCACATTGATTCCAAAGTTACTCAGACCTTTATTAGTATAACCAGTTTTAGTAAGATCCAAATATTTAGCATTTTAAATCATTTTATCAGTGTAAATAACATGCAAATATACTGCAAAATGGTAGCCACACTTCACTTGGATGAGTGTTCAGTTGAAATTACTATTTTGAAAAAATGTAAGGATACAAGGAGTTTTTTTTTAAGTCATTTTGATCATACAGGACACAAGTAAATAGAATGTGTTCCTCAGATCCAGCAGTGTGGTTAAAAGGCAGACTTCCTAATTCTTACAGTCTTTAGGAAGAAGCTGCTGTTTAAGAGGGCTTTTTAGACTTGTTTGGTTTGAATTAAGGTGTGAAAGCTCCGGTGGTCCATGGTCTTGGTCTGGACCAGTTTGTAGTATTGAGGTTCAGGTTTAAAAAACACATCATAATGCATAGATTCCGTTTTGTATGGCTCTATTTTACGTTGCTACACTATGGCAGATGATAGGCTTCACATTGGTTCACATAGTGAAGCCTACCATTGAGCATTTTAGTGATTTAAATCATGTCCTAACCAGTGCATTTAAAGTTTCAGCTGTTTGTAATAATAACGACGTGTCTCTGTAGGCCATACTCCAGTTTGAAATAAGACTGAAGAGACAACTAATTTACTACAGTAATAGCCGTCTATGGGAGACACACTCCTGTTGTCATGACAACAATAATCACAACACCAGTGAAAGTCTGAAGGTCCGCTTTTATAAACTGTAGAGTGAAACCAAAAGTTACAGCGCCTAACCAATACTGTATAACAATTTAAGTCAAACCATGTTTACTCTTGCTGCTGAGTTCTTTACAGTGATTTAATTTATTTGCAAAAGGAGATCAATGTTGTCATGCATGTGTGAGCTGTTTCTCAAAATAGGATAGTGTTAACAGGAATAACTTGGGAGGATAAACTACTAAGTTTAAACTTTAAAAAAAAATTGCGTAATGGTTTTGGGTTATGAGTTAGTTGTTTTTTTTTTTCTTTTAAAAAAAAAAAAAAAAAAAAAAAAAAAACTAAAAGCGTGCATGACATTAACATTCAGGCATTGCAAAAGTAAATACAAGTCCTTTGTGTAAGTTTGATGCTGAGCCGAGAGTCATTCTCTGTTTGTCGTTTGCAGGAGGCCCTAGCATAAGGTCGTCTTCAGCATGGCGGGACGCACAGGACATACAAGCAGTGGGATTTCTCCCACACGCTGAACATCGCTTCAGGGACACTGCTGGACCGCTGAGCTGGCAACACAACCACTAACTGAAGTCTGATTGCCATGGTAGAATACAGTATAACTAGATCAAATATCAAATATTTAATCATCAAAGTTTAAACTGAGAAAATGTCTCATTTAAAAAAGGGAAAAATAAGTTGATTTTAAATTGCATGGCATCAACACATCTCAAAAAAGTTGGGACAAGGCCATGTTTACCTCTGTGTGGCATCCCCTCTTCTTTTTATAAGAGTCTGCAAACATCTGGAATTGAGGAGACAAGCTGCTCAAATTTAGGAATGTCGTCCCATTCTTGTCTAATACAGGTTTCTAGTTGCTCTTAGGTCTTCTTTGTCACATCTTCCTCTTTATGATATGACAAAAGTTTTCTACGAGTGACAGCTCTGGCCAATTCACTACGCAGCCATGATGTTGTAACTGATGCTGTATGTGGTATGGTATTGTCATGTTGGAAAATGCAAGGTCTTCTCTGAAAGAGACAATGTCTGGATTGGAGCATCAGAACTTGGATATGCCTTTCAGCATTGTTGGTGCCTTTCCAGATGTGTAAGCTGCCCATGCCACATGCACTCATGCCCCCATCCCATCAGAGATGCAGGCTTCTAAACTGAGCACTGATGACAACTTGGGTTATCCTGGTCCTCTTTAGTCCGGATGACATGGTGTCCCATTTTTCCAAAAATAACTTCAAATTTTGATTTGTCTGGCCATAGAACAGTTTTCCACTTTTAAATGTGCCTTGTTCCAGAGAAAACACCTGCTCTTCTGGATCATGTTTAGATATGGATTCTTTTTTGACCTATAGAGTTTTAGTTGGCAACGGCGAATGGCCCGGTGGATTGTGTTCAAAGACAATGTTTTTCTGAAAGTATTCCTGAGCCCATGTTGGGATTTTCAGTGTGATGCAGTGCCGTCTAAGGGCCCTTTTAGGGTGGGTCCTTGTTAGCGGCCTGATGTCAGTGAAGCACAATGAGCAATGATAGACTGGAATCAAGGAGTTGGCATATTCCACTGTATTTCTTTTTTCTTTTTCAATAAATATCAAAAGAGCTAGGTGAAAAAGTGCAATGGAGGCTGGAGGAGCTCAGTCCAAACCAACCCCCACAGGAACATACATTAACATAAGCTTTTGCTAAAACCATGTTAATCCCTTCAGACAAATAAACCAAACCATAAACTATGTTTAAAACCTAACACAATTCACAAATCCTAAAACCAAACCTAGTCTTCTTTAAAAACCCAAAAACACTGTTTAGCTTCCCCTCTCCATTCCACTGCCTTGGTCTGGCCTGGAACGTCTCGGGTTACTTGACTGTAACCCTGTTCCCTTAAAAAGCGGGAACGAGATGCTGCGTAGCATACGCTATGGGGAAACATTCTTTGTGTGACCGGTTGTGAAGCACGTGTGTCAAACACGCCAAGAATTGGCTTATAATACCTCTGTTGGTGACGCAGCTCATCAGCGGCAGCCGTGTGATTGCGCGCACCTGAACGGAGGGTATAAGAACACATGACGCGGAAGCGTCTTCAGGTCAACTTTGTCTGAAGAGCGCCCGAACACGCCCAGTGCGGCACTGCAGCGCAGCATCTCGTTCCCGCTTTTTAAGGGAACAGGGTTACAGTCAAGTAACCCGAGACGTTCCCTATCAAAAGCTACACTCGATGCTGCGTAGCATACGCTATGGGGAACGAGAATACCAACGCCGCCGCACTGTAAGTGTCTGGACCCCCCGGGTTGTGAAGTGTGCACAACACAAAAGAGGTCTCAAAAACAATTTTGGGATGATGACTCAAGGACATGCGAGCCCGGAGTAGCATGAACATCCAAGCTATAGAATCTAATGAATGTGTGCGGGGAGGACCAGCCTGCCGCATCACAAACTTGCTGCAGAGGGGCACCTTTTGCTAAAGCTGTTGAAGCTGCAACACCTCTAGTAGAATGAGCCCTTACACCTATGGGCGAAGTTTGACCGCGCACCTCATAGGCCAGGGCAATGGCATCCCTCACCCAACGTGATATAGTCTGTCTGGTAGCTGCCACCCCCAGCTTGCAGCCCCCGTAGCATATAAATAGCTGTTCGGACTTACGACACTGGCTAGTGCGGTGGACATAAGTCTGGAGGGCACGTACTGGACACAGTAAGTGAAGTCTCTCCTGCTCCGGTGTTGTAAATGGCGGAGGACAGAAGGCTTCAAGAATGACCGGATTAATGGTCGAGAATGGAACTTTTGGAAGATAGTTAGGGTGAGGATGCAAAATGGCTTTGACTAGCCCAGGGGCAAAGTCTAGGCAGGAGGGCGAAACTGACAGAGCCTGCAAATCTCCAACCCTCTTGAGAGTGGTAATGGCCGCCAGAAGAACCATCTTTAGAGTCAGAAACCTGACAGGCGCTGACTCTAGTGGTTCAAAAGGAGTGCTTACTAAGCCCTCCAGTACTATAGCTAGGTCCCAGGAAGGAACTCTAGCTCTAGTGTGTGGTCTCAACCGCTTGGCCCCTCGAATGAAGCGGGCAACCAGAGGGTGTCTCCCTATCGAGACCCTGTCAATCAGGGCGTGGCAAGCCGAAATGGCGGCCACAAAACCCTGAGTGTGCTAGGATTAGTGCCCGAGGACAGTTTGTCCTGCAGAAACTCCAACACTGAAACAATCTGGCAGTGGACTGGGTCTGTATGGTGTGTAGCACACCAGGCATCAAAGACACGCCATTTGCAGGCATATGTTCTCCTAGTAGAGGGAGACCTAGCACTCAAAATAGTCTCTACAACAGGGGCTGGGAGCCCGACGTCTCTTAATTGGTCCCCCTCAGGGGCCAGACGTAAAGGTTCCAGAGCTCGGGCCGGGGATGAAACACTGTCCCCTGTGCCTGAGAAAGGAGATCCCTCCTGGTCGGAATCGCCCATGGCGAGCCGTCGAGGAGAGATATTAGGTCCGAGAACCACACTCTGGTCGGCCAACGGGGCGCTACTAGTAAGAGGCGCAACCCCCGTTGACGGACCTTCGCCAGGACTCCCGGGAGAAGAGCCACCGGGGGAAATGCATAAAGGCGGAGTCTGGGCCACACATGGGCCATTGCGTCCAGACCCATGGGAGCTGGAGGAGTCAGAGAGAAGTAGAGGGGACATTGTGCTGTCTGCTGTGAGGCAAAGAGGTCCACCTCTGCTTCATAAAATCTTTCCCAGATTTGGCTCACTACCTCTGGGTGGAGTTTCCACTCCCCTTGTGTCATCGCTTATCTGGACAATAAATCTGCACCCACATTCATGCGCCTGGGGATATACATCACCCTGAGGGACAGGAACTTGTCCTGAGCCCAAAGCAGCACCTGCTGCGCTAGCTTGTTCAAGCGGCATGACCGCAGTCCGCCCTGACGATTTATGTAAGAGACCACCGCTGTGCTGTCTACTTGTACTAGGACATGGTAGCCCCTTAGCTGCTGGAGGAAGTATTTCAGGGCCAGAAATACAGCCTTCATCTCGAGGCAATTGATGTGCCATGCGAGAAGATGGCCTCTCCATATCCCTTGAGCTGGACGGCCATCTAAGACCGCGCCCCAGCCCGTGAGGGATGCATCTGTCGTTAGCATCATGCGCCGACAACATGGACCTAGGGTGGGACCCAAAGTGAGAAACTGGGGTCTGAACCACATAGCTAGGGTACGAAGCCCTCGGCGCGTAACCCTTATTTGCTTCAGGGGGTTGGCCCTTGGATGAAACCCCCTGGCTCTGAGCCACAGCTGAAATGGTCTCATGTGCAGAAGGCCCAAAGGAATTACCGTGGATGCAGATGCAATGAGACCCAATATTCTTTGAAAGAAGTGCACAGTCACTTCCTGGCCTAGCCTGATAGCTTTCAGGGTAGTTAGAATGGACCTGACACGTGCAGGAGACAGATGTGCCTGCATCTTGGTTGAGTCCCAAACAACCCCTAGATATGTTGTCCTCTGGGCGGCCGAGAGAACGCTCTTCTCGGCGTTGAGTCTCAAGCCTAGAGAGTCGAGATGAGCTAGGACGACATCCCGATGTCGAAGCACTAGCTCCTGAGACTGAGCTAATATCAGCCAGTCGTCTATGTAATTCAAAATGCGGATGCCCTGGAGTCGCAAGGAGCCAAGGCTGCATCCATGCATTTTGTATATGTACGGGTGACAAGGCCAGGCGAACGGAAGAACCCGATACTGGTACGCCGCCTAAAGCGAACCTCAGGAACCTTCTGTGCTGTGGCAGGATTTTTATGTGAAAATATGCGTCCTTCAGATCAATGGTGACAAACCAGTCGCCTAATCGGATCTGGGACACAATCATTTTTATTGTGAGCATTTAGAATCTCAATGCTTTGAGGTAGCGGTTTAACCCGCGGAGGTCTAAAATCGGGCGCAGCCCCCCATCTTTTTTCGGAACTAGAAAATACCGGCTGTAAAACCCGGTTTGTCTGTCTGGTGGGGGAACACGTTCTATGGCCCCTTTATCCAGCAGAACCTGCATTTCCTGTGTCAATACATGGGCTCGTTCCGGTTTCACGGAAGTGGTGACCACGCCGTTGAAACGCGGAGGACGATAGGCGAACTGAATTCTGTAGCCTTTGGCCACAGTCCTTATTACCCACGGGGAGATATTTGGCAGTAGCATCCATGCTGCCAGTTTCTCCGCAAGGGGCAGTAGTTTTGCCGCGCCGTTTTTTGGGGGGGGGTGTAAGACACCCGCCGTCCTGAACCAAGGCCGGCGACGTCCGGACACTTATCATTGCGCTGGAGACTGCTGCTCCCCGAAACGCCAGTGGCGGCGGAGAAAAAACAGCGGGCTCCTGGGGGTGCCAACATGGAGTCTTTAGACTCTGTTGGATTTTGTTGTGCCCCACCCGGTGGGAGTACACCCCCGCGGCCATGGGCGCGCCAATTTCAGGACCTCTGCTTCTTGGTGGTGATAATATTCCGCAGGTCCATTCTCTTTTGAGCAGCGCGAGAATCCGCTCCCCAGTCCTTACGAGGGGGGGCACGATTCGCCACACTCTCCTTCTGGGCAGCCCGCTTTTCTCTTGAAGGGGCTGGACCTGGCCGGGACTGGGTGGCCGATGGTCCCGGCTGCTGAGCACGGCGAGGAAGGAACCTCACAAACGCCTCCTCGTAGCGTTTTGCCTCGCGGAACTTAGTGGCGACGGAGTCTACCGCGTCGCCAAAAAGACCGGAAGGCGAGATGGGTGCATCCAGGAGGAAGGCGCGGTCCTTCTCTCTGATGCCCGTGAGGTTAAGCCACAGATGTCTTTCCGTCGCAACCAAAGCAGACATGGAGCGGCCAATCGCGCGGGCCATCTGCTTAGTTGCACGGAGAGAGGTCTGTGGCACGGCGTAGCTCAGAAAACACGTCCTCGTCCACAGTACCCCTTGTGCTCAAATCTTTGAGCAGCTCAGCCTGGTATGCCTGCAAAACCGCCATGGTGTGCAGTGCTGCACCAGCCTGACCCGCCGCCTGGAAAGCCTTCCCCACCAGTGATGATGTGAACCGGCATGGCTTGTTGGGGAGTGTAGGTTTTCTCAGGGAGGACGATGTCCCGGGGGAGAGAAAACCCGCAAGCGTCTCTTCCACCTGGAGCATCGACCCATAGCCCCGCACCTGTGCACCCACGATAGTCGAATAAATTGACGTCGAAGGCACAAAAACACGGGACGAATAGGGCTTATTCCATGAGCGTGCCAGCTCCTCATGGAGGTCCCCGAAAAAGGGGAGAGACCGCCGCTGTGGTCCCTCTCCCTGGCCACCTGACAGAAACCTGTCATCCAGTTTTGAGTGTTTAGAGGGGCCCTGCTCCTGAGGCCACTCAATATTCAGCCGCCACTGCTCTTGTAACCACCTCGAGCAGCTCCTCAAATGCAGCATCAGAGCGGGTAGAGCGCTCCGAGGCTGCGGCTCCCCCAGAAGCCAGGGATGAGGCTTCATCGACGTGCTCGCGGGAAGCGCCGGAGCGCGCCCGCCTGAGCACAGAGACGGTGTCTGCCTCATCTGGTGAGAGCGCAAGAGACATGGGACTCTCCGATCCCTGCGCCTCAACCAGATCAACACGCGAACCCCACGACCGGAGTGGGGAGGCGGCTCGCTCCTCTTTAAAGAAAGCGAGCCGGGCACATAGTGTCTTAGCAGGCAAGAGATCACAGTGCTCACACTCCCCAGAAAGTCCCATGGCCGCGTGTTCTTCCCCCATACACTCAAAACAAAACTCATGCTGATCATCGTCAGAAATGGGCCTCTGGCACGGAGGAACACATTTCTTCCTGAATCCAGCCATGATACTTTATTTAATTTAAATGTACTGCTTTGCTTTGCTTTAGAAAGGGATTATCTTATTCAATCCTCTTTATTTCGTACTGGCACAGAGAGTATGTTTGCTCACACATCACACAATGCGATCTGAAGACAAAGAAACCTGAAGACGCTTCCGCGTCATGCATTCTTATAGCCTCTGTTCAGGTACGCGCAATCACACAGCTGCCGCTGATGAGCTGCGTCACCAACAGAGGTATTATAAGCCAATTCTTGGCGTGTTTGACACACGTGCTTCACAACCGGTCACACAAAGAATGTTTCCCCATAGCGTATGCTACGCAGCATCGAGTGTAGCTTTTGATAGGGAACCTTTTTAATGTCTTCCGGCCTTGACCCTTACGCACAGAGATTGTTCCAGATTCTCTGAATATTTGGATGATTTTATGCACTGTAGATGATAACTTCTCTTTGCAAACTCCTTTCTGATATTGCTTTACTATTTTTTGCTGCAGCATTGGGGGAATGCCCATCTTGACACTGTCACTCAAAATTTTCACAATTTGTACAGTGTCCCAACTTTTTGAAATCGGGGTTTAACCATTACTTCTTATGACAGCTTAGAATTTATTGTCTGCTAAATCCGGTCACAAAGAAAATAATTCGGAACACAACTTAATCATTTAATGCAGTTGAATTTCTTTAACTTAATAGTGTACAGTGTGAGTATAAAACAGTATTACAAAATATACAATAAGGCCAAAGAACTTAGTGTCTGCTGTTTCCAAGCTTTCTTCTCCACTGTACAACTCCAGACACATCCACATTTATATCCTATTCCTCCTAAAGTACCATACATTTATGACTTCAATATAATTTATTTTCCCATTTGGGGTCGCGGGTGACTGGAGCCTATAGCAGCAACTTTTGGGCAGTTGGTCAGTCTGACATTGATTCACTAGGGAAACGGACGCTTTAGTGTTGCCAGGTGGGAGGAAGCTGGAGTACCCGGAGAGAGCCCACTGGGAGGACATGCAGACTCCTCACAGAAAGGCTGGAGTTGGCTGAGGATGTTGTAGTCGGTCGGGGTTTGAAATCTCAACTTTCTTGCTGTGAGGCAGAAGCGCACCATTCTGCCAACGTGCACCCCTGACGTCAATAATTACTACAAATAAAAAGTTACTTTAATCAGTTGGTTAGCTTGCCATGGAAATATTCACATGACCATAATTTCAATTAAAATATAAATTGACATGCATTTTAAAAGCCTATTTGTGGTGAGGCAACATTTTGTTTCACTTCAGTCATGTAAACTTCCAGTTCAGCAACAAAGCTTGGTTTTGATTAGTTGAATTTAAAAGCTTCATAAATGCATATATTATTAAGGGGTTAGATGGGTGTCAACTGGAGGACACTACTACTCATAGGAACACAAGGTCTGCCAATTGGTATTACCTAGGGATGGAGTGAGCCAGGTCTATGTTCCTCCTGTCAATGAATTACGAGACAGTTCCCTCAGTTCTGTATTCACGACTGACTGCACAAGTGGATTTTAACTCAAACCTACATCACTTACACTGTCTGGTCCCAAAGGACAGTTTGCCGTGTCAGGTACACCATTTGGAGGGTTTCAAGGTCAGCACAGAACAAGAAAAATATTTAAGACTGACATCAATAAGTAGGAATGATAGCACCATTATATTATGAGAACGGTTCTTTATCCAATGCTGTAATTTACAAAGAATAAGAGATTATGTATTTAAAACAGAATGGGAGTTCATACAAAAAAAAAAAAATAATTTTTTAAACAAACCTAGCCCCAGCTAAAAAGGTAAAACAAAAAAAATATATGCCCAAATCCAGTTTGGGCAGCTTTTCAAGTTTACTTTTGTAACAAATAACTGTAAAGTGGAACAGCTCCTGTACGTAATGTCTAAATTTGAGCTCGGTACTCTCTAGAGGCCCCTGAAGCAGGGTCCCGAAGCGTGAAACTCTGGGACCTTGCTAAAGGAGTTTGCATTTCCACTCTGAAATCTTTCACAGGCCTCTATAAGTGAAAATAGGCCTTGAGAGAAAGATCTCTTTTGGAAGCTGACATTTTTTTCCTCGGCTCTAGAGCCAGCCCCTTTCGATATTTGCACTTCCAAAAATCCCATTGACTGAAGGTTGGAGATTTTTTTTTTTGCGGGAGTAAAGTTTGGTGTACCTACAACATTGTTCAAGGGTTTAAATAAATAAAAAAAAATAAAAAAAAACCCTATGACATGGAATGTCACCTTGCTTGGGGTAAGGAGCCTTAGCTTGTGCGGGAGGTTGAGACTAAAGATAGCCGATATCGATATAGTGTGTTCCACTGGGAGGAGGACCCGGGGAAGACCTAGGAGGGACTATGTCTCTTGGCTGGCCTGGGAACGCCTCGGTGATCTACTGGAAGATGTGTCTGGGGAGTCTCTGCTTAGACTGCTGCCCCTGCAAACCTGCCCCAGGTTAAGCGGATGGATAGATGGGTAGTTTTTGCTCTGCCAACACCGTGATGTCTTTAACAATATATGCTGACACAGTGCCAGTGTTTTCTGAAGTGGGTGTGCAAGAAGTTTTTCATTGCGCCAGGAAGTTGTGCCAATGAAACCGGAAGGCGTGGTAAATTACCAGAGTAAGAGTTAGAAGCCGATTGTCAAATTTTTACTTATGTAATTAATAGCTCAAAATAAAACACTGGGACATAACTGTGTCTGTTTCATTATGTAAACAATAAGCTACAACCTCATTTTTATTCAAAACTGCCAGACAATTTACATTGGTGTCCAAGAGGAAGACGGCTGCTTTGGGACTGTGCAAAACTGAAAAAAAAAACAAAAAAAAAACAACGTAACAGATATTAGGTGTAGTGTGACAATCGACCACACACGTAAAATTTATTTTGTTCTTTTTACTGCAACCTTTGGTTTGGGGGAACAGGCATATTTGCCTATTACTATTCATTTGTATAGTGAACTTTGCTCAATAATGCCACCATTATTGGGTATATAGTCACCAAAATCACTTAACAGCATCATTTACGCGTGACGTACATACTTTACTATTTTTTAAAAAAAAAAAAAAAAAAAAAAAAGTAGGTCAGTGTAAAATAAAGTATTACCCTGTAAAAAGTTTTTTTTTTTTGTAGAGCACATTCCTGGTTATTGTAATACTGTTTGGCCCATTATGCAGTCAAGCTACTTAGAAAGGCAGCAAATTTCAGGATCCAGTAAACAAGTTAGAAGGCCTAGGCAGCGGCCTCAGGTAATGCTGGCTGTGCCCTTCTGGCGTAAATAAAAAACAATCTGGCAGCAGGAGTTGGGTTTCAGCTGCTTATGTACCAACCTGATTGTAATGGCGCACATGTGTGGCTGGTTGTACAGGTGACATGACGAGTGGCCATGACAAACTATGTGGAAAGCTTAGCGAATCATGACATTGTGGTAAATCCAGCTGACTAACCTCACTCGTGGTCCCCTAATGTTGGCATGCTACTTTCTGCAGCTGTCTAAGCACAAAATCATCATTACCTCATCAACAGTGAGGTGTGATTTTGTTTTAAGGACCTGCGTCTGCGGTCTAGTGTGGCTATTGGCATAAATCAGGAGACGGGACTATTATCCAGAGGCCATCTACTTTTAGACAGGGATGGAGATGGATAGGAATAATTGGCTTAGTTTATGTGCAGAAAAAACAATGAAACCGCAAATAGAAGAGGATATGTGTGAAGCCTAATGACCTTTTTCCACAGCCAATTGGTCAGAAAAAACAGCCTCGAAGCAGCCCTCAAAAGGCCATTAATTTATCTAATACTTTACAAGGTGCATTAGCTTTTTCATCCCACAGCACAACCTGCCATTGTGATAATAGTGGAGTCCCTTCTCCAGTCTTATCACTGTGATACAATAATCTACAGCAGACCTTCAACATGTGTCAGCCATAGAAAGAACTGCCTAAGAATAAAGCAAGCTCAGAGGAATACTGGAAGCTGAATAATATATTGTAGTCACACAGGCTAATATATATCTATCCTTTTCATAGCTTTTATATGGAAACATCAACTGTTACACAGAACCATCTGGGTGGGCTTCCACAAAAAGTATTAATTTTTTTAATTTTATTTAACCTTTATTTGACCTGCCCATTTGCAAAGGGCAGGTCTTTGGCTAAATTCCTGGAGGTGATTGGATGAATTACCTGTCAGTAACAGTAATTTTATCCAATTGGAGCAACGCCATTATATATATTTTTCTATTAGTAATGGTAAAACAGTGCTTTGTCATCAAACCTAATATTGAATTAATACAAACAGAAGAAACTTCAAATGCACTGTATAAGACATGGTTTAATTTAGGGCTGTCAAACAATAAAAATATTTAATTGTGAGTAATGGAATTGCAATTGTCTATAGTTAACTCATGATTAATCACAAACTAATATATTTTATTATTTGTTATAAATAAACTTTCAATAACATATTTAGCAGTTTTTACTTTGTTTTTTAGACAAGTCAGAAATATTTAGTTTTTCAAATGCTGCAACAGGGTCCAACATGGTGTTCAAGCCACACAATTTTATTTGCATGTTTTAAACAGTGTTTATGTACAGACAGACATTCTTTCCTAAACATATTTATAATAAGAAAAGAAATCAGGACGTCAGAACCAGGTAAACGTGCACGTGCATTACGCCACGTCCGCTGAAACAGAGTTTTGTTCCCAAACCATTCTCATGTAATTGAATGTACAGGCTTACAGAGACAACCACGGAGAATTTAGATTCTGCACATCAGGCTTTTGCTGATGCATTTAGTGTTAGAAAATTGTTATTTTAACCTGTAAAACATCCATAATGTACCTTTTTATTTTTTATTTTTTATTTTTTTTTAAAAGCTGCACCTGAAGGTTTATCTGTATAGAAACATTACAATACATTACATTAAACACATACTAAACTATAGCTCACCTTAATGTTTTTTTATTTTTTTGATGCAGTGCTTCTTCAGCTTATGAAATATTACAAATATTTCTACTGCATATGGTTCTAATAGGCCCAAAAAATAAATCTGATTAATCTGTAACTGAGCATCTTAAATTAAGCACATGTATGCAGTTTGCATAACAGAAAACAGGACCGCTAAAGCACACTCATGGAGAATACACAATGCATAAGTTCCTACAGCGTACTATTTATAGAGGTCTGGACACCACGTGACTAAATGCGTTCTATTGGCCATAATGGCAGGAAAAAGCACCAGCGCTAGTGTTGATCTCAATTGCACAGACTCAATAAAGCACAGTAATTCCAGTTATTTAACCAAGTTAAACTTTATCAAATCTATATTCCGACAGCAGGCGAGGATTTATTAAAAAAAGTCTAATCCAATCACATAAACTTACAACACACATGCTTTATTAGCTATAACTGTCAGGTCCACTCCGTTTCTCTCAGGGATCCGCTCCACTTCTTCCCTCTCTCCTTCACCTCATCACTGCCACCTGTTCCAAGCACCTGCAGCCTATTGTCATCAGTGAGGTATTTAAACCTCTCCTGTCCGCCTCTTCCCTGACAGATTGTTCAGCATGTCTTGTGTGAATAGCCTGCTTCAAAACGGCTTTGTAGTTTGTGCAACTTTCTTGGTTCCTGATCATGGTTTTTATGAATTCATGCATTCATTTTTTGCAAGACTTGTGCATTACTACATGCATTAAACTCTAGTAACTCACCATTAATTATGGTTTTTATTATATTTTCATCCTAACCTCAACCGGAAACCCTAACCATAACATGAATTTATGATTAAAATTTGTCCCCTACTCTAAAGTGTTATGTGGATCTAAAACTGAGGAGGACTGTGGAGTTGAATATACAGTGTTTATTGCACATATTTGTTTGACTATAGTTCAAATTTAAATTACAAGCAAAAGAAATGTGTTTTTTATTGAGCACAAGTGATGTTGAGCACATGCAGATGTTTTTTGTGGGCGTTCCTCTCTAGGACCCCACTTTTACAAAGTAGGAAATATAGGTATTTTTGTCTTAAATCACATCAATGTGATTCTTTTTACAGCGTACATGTTTATAATGTCTCTTTTTAATGTCGCTGAGAAAGGAAAAGGAAACGTTCCACTTTGGTAAAGTTCAATTCTATTTTGTTCGTTACGCGCACTATAATTAAGCACAAACTCAAATAGATGACCTTAGAGAATAAATAGATGGTGTATATAAATGTTGATTATGTCTCCTCTGAAATAATAAAACATTCTTCTTAGTTTTTAAAACTCCAAAATGATATTTGAATGTTTGCTTCCGTCATGTTTCTCCCCCTGACCTTTAACATTAGAGCCTTTAGTATTTTCACTTGTGAGGTCTGTGTTGGATGTAAGAACGTTCACAGGCCTTAGACATTATGAGTTTACATTTGTTTTTTAACATGAACCTCAAGAAAACACATTTATTCATTAGTTTTCTTTCAAAATGCAACTCCAACATTAAACAGATGTAGTAGGCTACTTTGCTGAGACAAAGCACAGTGACAAACTGTAGAGAAAGACGGTTTCCATTTACGTAGAAAATGCGCTCTCCAAGAGTCAGGCTATACAGCTTGTTCTAAACGCGTTTACTCCGCAAACCCTTAAAGCCCAACAACATGCAAACAATTCTACTTGAAAAGCTCTGTTTTTACTGTTAACCCATCACCAAAGTCTAAAACAAGTTAAAATGTCACAGGTTAACTTGGGACAAACTGACGTCAGTGCTTTGCTCTCTCAAAACTACTGAGCGAAATGTAATAAACCTTTTATCTTTGTGCCAAAAAGTACATTGTTCGATTACAAAGCAGATTAACCGCGATAAGCAGTTTTGCATGTTTCAGGTACATGTGTTTTGAACAGGCATCGACAGTGCCACCTTTTCCCCAGTTAACCTGAGCCAGTTGAATTTGCACAAAAAAAAAATAAACTAGACAGTTGTCTAAAGCCCTGTTTGCTGTGAGGGGCTTTTTATTAATTTTTTAAATTTTTTTCTCTACCAACATAGCTTTGTCACTGTAATTCATAAACCCTAGAATTTACATAAAGAATTCCAGGAAATAAATTTGGCAGAATGAAGTTTATTGCCAGATAAGTGAAAATGATTTGTGTATTTGCAGATTGAAAACAAGTTGCATTTAAAAATATTTTAGTCATCTGTCAAACATACAGTTAGACAATGTAAGGTGCATTTACATAAAGTAGGCCATGTACAGAAGAAAAGGCAAATGACAGGTAGAACAAACTGAGTCAAATGTCATGTACAAAGGGCCAAGTGACAGTCAAAGTGTGCGTAGTCATTTGGGGGAGGGGGTCTCGGGTGCAGAGCTTATTATCCATTAGTCCAACAGTCGTCATGAACTTAATGGATTGCTGCCCAGAGGTGCAGCTGTTTGGGGAAAATGTTAGCCCATTTAAGGCTGGCAACCAGCACCAAAAAAATTTCCCTTTTGTGGGGGTGGTGCCCTACACAGGAAAGGTGCAACCATCCCTTACACATGGAACATTAAATCTGTAGAGAGGAAAAAATATGATTATGGTTTCAAATGTAAGACTTTGCTGTGGGTTTTGTGACATCCCAAGTGCAAAATGAGAATTTACCTTATTCATCCATTATGTTAGAATCTCACCCAGTGGTTTAATCACCCTGAATAATCCATTTATCTTACCCATTCATCAACTGTTGCACCTGAACTCAGAAGTCCACAGGCCTGGCATAAATCAGACGGGTCATCTGGAACAGTAAAGGCGGTCAAAAAAAACCTAAATGTTAGACAAACATGTAAACTTTTCTCTGCATGTACCTGATTCTCTGAGCAGGCAGGTTGCAATGTCCAGTCTCAGCCTGGCAACCCCCTCCTCACCTACAGGGAGCTGGAAATCATCCCCCTTTAGAATCAATTCTGCAAGCTAATGGAGGAGAATCATGTTGAAAATGATCTCACTGTAGGAGCTAATAACACAATTGGAGCAGTACCTTGCAAATTAGGACGCCACATGATGTGGAGTCCTGCTGTCGTGGGTGGAGAATTGTTGTGCAATGCCATTTTCCCAGTGCTGGCCACGTTTTACGCATGAGTGCTCTGGACACAACAACAATTAAGTTTTACAAAATAATGCTCTTAGTTTACCTCAATGAATAAAGTTGTGAATTTGTACCATAATTACTCGTCAAATCCAACACCACTTTTACCCACCTTTTCACCTCCTTGCACTTTTATTTTTTTTGAATTTGTGCGTCAGTGGCACCAAAAAGGTCAATGAAAAGGGCCCTCTTTTCATTCGGATAAATGATCTGAGGAGCATGACTAAATCAGTACAATACATGAAACGTGGCATTTTAATATATTTCAACTTGCCTCTAGTGTCCAGTGTCGTGCATCACAGATTGCTCCCAATGCAATGTTGAATTTGGCAAAATCCAGCTACAATAAAGATGAAATGAGCAATTATATGAAGTATTTAAAGACGGTTTGATGCAGTACAATTGTTACACTTTTTTTATTTTTTTATTTATTTATTTTTTTTACTTTTTGGTGCATCCCTGCCAGGCCTGTGTCATGGCAAAATAATCTATTAAATGTGCACCAGTCTGCTGTGCCAGTAAATAAAGAAATCTATTTACCACCTAAAATACAAAAGGAATGCACTTCTTTTGATCTTATTTAACAATGTATCATTTACAAAAGACATGCGCTTTAGCCTCTTACTTCTCTCTCCAGTTCACACCCAGGGGCCAGGCACAACAAGTCATCTGCAAAGATTTTATAAGGGCTGAACATGTGCCTTGTTGCCCCTGACCATATACTCCTAATTACTGTGACAAGATAAAAGCAAATACTCACAATTGAAAGCATTGTTTAGGCGGTCTTTAACTGTGGAGTTTACAGGTTTCTTTGTCTTTGCTGACAAGGGCGGTGGTGGAGAAGGACTAGGGCAGGTTAGGGTTGTGGCAGGACTACAGTAGGTGAGGGATGTGGAGGAGTGTAGTGGGTTTTTTTTTTTTTTTTTTTTTCTCCTTCTCCCAATTTAGACAGAATCCTGTTTGTTGGCTCAAAATGTGTCAAATGATCAATGTTCACAGTTTTTGTTTCTTTTCCCCCCACACTTTTTTTAATGTTGCACATTTTCCACGTAGGTCTTTGATAATGTACGGGCCCAGCATGTCCACAGCCATTTTTCCTCCTTTACGCTGCTCTTTCAATTTGTTTTGTCTCCAATCTCAAAATTGTCATTCTGGCCAGTTTCTCGTTTGCGTTTGGCTACTTTTTCCTGGGCCTTTTTGACACTTTATTATTTTTTATTTTTTTACATTTGTGTTTTTCTCCAGATCCAGCAAGCCCAGCCATCCATCTTCTACCACTTATCCGGGGCCGCGGAGGCAGCAGTCTAAGCAGAGACGCCCAGACTTCCCGCTCCCCAGACACTTCCTCCAGCTCTTCCAGGGGGATAAATAGGCGTTCCCAGGCCAGCCGAGAGACATAGTCCCTCCAGCGTGTCCTAGGTCTTCCCCGGGGTCTCCTCTCGGGACGAAAACCGCATTGTTCCTCCTGAATCTGAGGTTCAATCCACTATCGGCCGCATTCTCCTCTCCAGTACCCTGGCATAGACTTTCCCGGGGAGGCTAAGGAGTGTGATTCCTCTGTAGTTGGAACACACCCTCCGGTCCCCCTTCTTGAAAAGGGGGACCACCAGCCCGGTCTGCCAGTCCAGAAGTACTGTCCCCAAACGCCACGCAATGTTGTAGAGGCAAGCCTTCAAACAAAATTTCATTTTGAAGAACACAGACAATTCTGGATTCTGTGAGCTGGAAAAAAAACAAAAGATAAACAAATATAAAAATCCATTAATTGATAGAAGAATAAACATAATGGTTTATAGTCACACCTTGTACTTCATAATCCTTTGGTATTTCTGAAGGATATCTGGCCTCCCTGCCAAACATCAGGTAATAATGACTGTTTGGAGGTTGTTTGTTTGTTTTTTTTTTTTTTTTGTCCACAAGCTGAACATTGTTGCCTGCAAATGTCTGTCCCAGGTGGATGGCTTGTTAGAGACCAGCTTGTTTAGGGTTCTTTGAAGACAGTGTTTATAAGGACACATGTGAGATCATATACAAATGCATAATACAATGAACTATCAAAACAATGATACCTCTGACTCGTGCCATTTAAATTTTCCACCAACCCATTTGTTTGGGGATGGTAGGGGGAACAAAGGATCCTTTTTTTATTCCAAGAGTGGTACAGTGCCAGAATTGACCTTAAAGACAAATGAGCAAGCAAGGCAAAATATTAAAGATAAATTTACACACACCAAGTCCATCCCCACCAGCTCCAGAGGTTCCGACACCTGTAGGTTTAATATTTGTAAATTTTTAATGTCTTATAATAAACATCACTTAAAACTACTACATTACCTCAATTGGGTTGTACTTTTTTTTTTTTTTATTCTTTATACTAGTACTTGCCCTTTTTTTTAATTGACATGGGCGACACTCGGTTACCTTTAAGTACATACAAGAATCCATTCTGTACCATACAATATAATGCCAATGAATTGAACAAGATGCACTCACCCATTTTCTTATATCCCCCTCCATTCCAAGCCAGTAAAACCATTTTATGAGAGTGTTGTGGGTTTTCTCCCACCTGAAGTGGCTTCCAAGGCTACTTGAAACAAATTACTGTCCTCGTTGGCTGACTGTACCACCTTGGCCAGATGCTCCTTCCTATCCCTATGTCTCCTACATATGTAGTAAAGCTGCCCATCTAATTAAGGGATATAAAGTAGTGTGTCAGAAACCACACATTGATCATGTTTAAAATAAAAGGTCTCAAGTTTTTATTTGTATTAATTGCACAGAGCAAGAGACTTGCTAAATAATGGTGTTATATTGCTACTTGTTTTTTAAAAAAAAAAAAAAAAAAAAAAAATGAATCTAAAGCATTTCATTAAACACTGAGCAGACAGGGGTTGCAGACGAAGGTGTCAGCTCTTCACCTTGTGTGGTGTACTTCTGATGACGTTTGTACTCCATCACCTTGACAATTTTGGGGTCCATTTCCAATGGCAGCTCTCACTACAACTATCGCTTTCTCTTGTCTCCTCACTATCCCAACACACTAAGATGATTGGAGTGTCCTTATTTAACTCCCAGCTAACGCTCTTCACCTGTGTCTCAGCTGGTGACTGATTTAATAAATTTTATTACCTACCAGGGGTCGCGTTTGCTTTATTGATTATGAATTTAGTTTAGTTAATTTTAGTCATCTTCAAAACCAAGAAAATCAAAGAAAAAAAAAACAATTTACAGCAAACATGTTTGGTTTGACCAAAAAGGTTTGGCTGAAGCTTATACTTTATTCTTTATAAAGGGTGCCTTTTTTAATTCTTTTACACACAACCCACAACACCAACATAATTATGCATACATAAAGAGTGAGAAATAAAGGGGAAGCTAATTTCATTCAGCTTTGTATAATTTAATCTTTCCCTCTGTCTGCCCCAGGTGTGAATGAGGTGAATGAAAGCACAATGTAAAGCACTTGCCTGAGAAGGGTGCAAAAAAGTGCTATATAAATGCACATCATTTAACATTTACCAACCCATTTTATACGTACTTAATATTTCAGACATTTAGAAATTTATTTTCAATCATATATATGCATTGTCTATTGTGTTGCAAATAAATGTTAAGAGTGCTTTACTGATGTCTCATCGGACCTTAACACAGCTTTTATTCAAAACATTCTACAGGACAATTTTTATGTGGGATAGTTTAAGACTTGATAGTGTTTAAATGTGCTTTGTTTGACAGCAGCAGAAAGGAGATCATTGTTGAATAACATTTTAGATTTAATAAAATGACATTGTGTTTGACAGTTTACTTTTTATTGTACTTCAGACAAGAAATTATCAAAATATGATTTAAAAAAAAAAGGTACAAAAAGACCTGAACACACATGTATGAATGAATGCTATTAAAAACATACAGTATTGGTATACATGTTGCAGTTGTCTACATCTGATTTATGCCCTGTGTGAATGTTGAGCACTGTCATATTTGTTAGTTAGTTCAAAGAGTAGGGACTCTTGTGACTGAAAGGAAATTCAAACCTCTGGAAAGTTTGAATTCATTTTAATATCACAGTTGTGTCACAGTGTGTTCCTTCTTATTTACTGACAAATGCAGCAGGTTGATACTTTTAAAAACAGGTTGTTGGAGTTGCAAGTAAAGCTGAAGGTTCCAAGAAAGTACAGATGTACTCTCCAACTGTAGTGTAGACTGGACATGATCTAAAATGAGAAGGTAAAAACATACTTTTATTGGGTTTAGCCTACAATACAACATAGTTGTTGAAGTCACAGTGAAACTGTTGACTGAAAAAAATAAAAGATGTTAAAAATGTAACTGTTAAGCCTACGGCTAAGCCATTCTGAGACAAACAGAGAAACTAAAGCGGTAATCGCATGTTTAATGGCCATGATTACTTGCATACATTACACCACATGTTAAGACAAAGTCTTTGTAGTAAAACTTCACAATAGCAAAGTCAAGTCAAAAGCAGCTGTCGATGCATCACAAGTTAACCTGAGAGTTCACCTAACGCTGTCTGTGACAGATGACTGTCTAATCTCGTACATACTTTACGGCAGTAGACACTTTCCACCAATACTTAACCTTTGATCGATTATATTGTTGGTGAAATCCACGTCCTTTGGACCAAAAAATGTACCTTTATCACAAACATTACTCATGCGACTCAGTAAGTATGTGTTTTGAACAGGCACCTCTCTAGCCATCTACACTGTGTTTTGTTGTTGTTGTTGCAGCTGCACAGTGCTGGAGGGTCAACTGGAGTCAGATAACCTGACTCCAGTTGACCTGTCACACCGGCCCTCCACAAGAGTCCCATGTTCTAATGTGGCCCTTGGAGAAAAATAATTGACGTTCTCTAGAAATTACATTGAGATATGTGGGCCACTAGAGCCATGGTCCAGACCATGGGTTAGGTCAAGATGTCCTTTTTCAGAGAACAAAAACTTTAACAGTTTTCTAAAAACTGTCTTGAGACTATAAACTGACCAACATGTATGGACAAGGTGAACAAGTTATATCAGCTCATTTTGTCTGCAATTTAGGTCAAAGTAGTCTTCTCTCCTCATCCAAATTTAACAGGAACACAAACAGACAAAAAAAAAAAAAGCAGTGCACTTCTCCGGGTAGCTCAGATGTAGAGCATCCATGAGCCCACAAGCACATCAGCGCGTCAGACCATGAGTGATGGGACATAAGAACCTCATCTTCCAGGACAATGAACACAAACCTTTGGGGAAAAAGAAACATCTCCAGGTACCTTCTCGGTTTCTGTTACTGCTATCAGAACAACGGCTCCATTTTATTGTGAAATGGAATTATACATTTAGAATGTTTTTTTTTTTTTTTTTAATATATGTGATCTGGGACAAGAATATGCTACAAGAGTATTTGTCATGTGGAAAAAAAAAAAAAAAAACTAAACTAATTAACCAACAGTAATGGGAGTAATGCATTTGATACATCTATGTATGTTATTCATCAATTTAACATCACCCCAATAAATACATTTTGCCAAACTTGAATCCTTATTGGATTTAATACATATTAGGTGATGTGTATTTGTGTAACGAGGGAGGGTGTGGCCTAAGGAGATCAACACTCTATAGCAAGGTGTGCATAATTATTCTTCTCCCCAGGAAAAATGGGCCAAAAAACAGTTTTAACTGACTCTGAAAAGTCAAAAATTTTAAAAAGGGAGGCAGCACTCTTGAAATATCTAAGAGATTGGGGCGTGATCACAGAACCATCAAACGTTTTGTAGCCAATAGTCAACAGGGTTGCAAGAAACGTGTCAAGAAAAGATGCAAATTAACAGCCAAAGATTTGCAAAGAATCAAACATGAAGCTACCAGGTACACATTATCCTCCAGTGCTGCAATATTCCACAACTGCAACCTCCTGGAGAGTCAAGAAGTACGAGGAGTTCTCAGAGACATGGCCAAGGTAAGAGAGGCTGAAACCCGACCACCTCTGAGCAAGACACAGAAGTTGAAATGTCAAGAATGGACCAAGAAATATCTGAAGACAGATTTTTCAAAGGTTTTGTGGACTGATGAGATGAGATTGACTCTTAAAGGACCAGATGGATGGGCCTGTGTTTGGATCAGTAAAAGACACATCACTCTACTTCGACTCGGACGCCTATTTCTTTTAGGCTTAAAGTTACGCAGGGTGGCTTCAAGTTATGTAGCTGCAAAAACAACAATTACCCTTCTTACTACTCTAACTTCATTGTATAATTAGTTATATTTGAATATATTAAATTTGAGTATATTAAACTCAAATGAATTGTGAGTAAAAGCTAATTAAGGAAATTAGATTTTCAGTTACCAAAGAGATTAGTGAACTTTCTGTATCTTATGTTATTGCCCTAATTGTAATAAGTGGGTGTTCAATTTGTCATTTTAGACCAGCAAAAAATAGTGAGGTTAATATTGACTGTAATCTTTAGATATAAAAAAACTGTCTGATATAGTTGGAATGAGCTGTAGTGGGCTGCGAAGCTGTATAGAAATAGCCAAATATCCATCTAATGTGGAAGCAGCACACTTCTCAACCACGCTGTCATAATCATTTAGCTGAGATGTAAGTGTATGCCACACACATTGTAATTACCGCTGGCATGGTGACAGCTTATCTAGCAGAACCAACAATTTGATTACATCACCACCCTCCCAGTGCCTCTGTTTAGTACCCACCCCTCCCTGTGATCACAAGGTGATTACAAAGAACACAGAGTCAGTTAAGCTAATGGCCGACCGCTCTCCTGTCACTGACAGGCTCTAATATCAAGCAGCTCCAAAAACACTGTGCTATTTGGGCCCAATCGTTCATATCAGCATAGTAAAGGCTAAATGTGTTATGTTTTGTTTTTCTATGTGTTTTTTTTAAAATAATGCAGGGCTCTTCAACTAAAATCAGTCGCGGGCCGCTTAGTTAACTTTTGTCATATTGAGGAGTCCGGAAAATTTAAATAAATGGATTATGTGTTTACTTAAATGAAATCATATTTTTAAAGTTCCATTTGTTCCACACCTACAGCCTTAAACAATATGGAGATAAATGAAGGTAATCCATTTTTTTATGTATTGTTTTTCTTTCTTTACATGAGGTGGATGTTTGAGGGTTTATCTTTAACCAACACAGCTCACAGACAAAAGGAAAATACTACAAAATCAAAAGTGGCAAAATAAGGCTCAGGACCTGGTGGTTTATTGACAACAGCCTAGAATCCTGCGTATAATGCCTTTATACTCCTTCATAAATGTGTGAGAATATTTTAAATACAAAACCATTAACTCAAGCTAAAACATATTTGTTAAACAAATATGACAAAGATGCATTTATAATTCATCTCTTCCTATTGTCGTTCCTCTGAAAACAAAAGGAAAATGGACTGAGCAAGTTTTTAGCATTATATGTTGCCAATAACTAAAATGTTACTGTTTTAATTTGCAGGTTTATCTTCAACATGTTCAAAATCAGAATACAAAGATTTATTTCCTGTGTTTTCCCCGTGTGGGATAACATTTTAATTGAAATGCTTATGATTAGTTCCGTAACAGCATTTAGGATTCCCACAGAAACTAACACAACTTAAGGCAGACTTAACCTGTCACTCACCTCCAAACACTCCTTTCACACATTTTCAGATCAGAACATGTGTTAGGTTCAAATGATCGCGAATAGCGCAAGCTAATTACTTGCATTGTTTGCAAGTTTAAAATGGGTCAAAAATGAGAGAAAAACGAGTCAATAGCTAGTTAACTTACGACAGAATAAAGAAGTTGACAGACATATGCAACATTATTAGATGTCCTCACTTCCCTCTGATCTAGATTCTTTTTAATCCTGAAATGATAAAGGTCCAGTGCTGGTTCAGTTCTGGATTAATTCTGTGATTATAACAGCAGCCTGGACTGGAGGATAAAGTGCTCTCATTCAACTTTGACACAGATCTTAGAAGCTTTATTTTTCTGATAAAATAAACGTTCCCTCTCCGTCCATAACGTCAGTGAAGATTGAAGTGAGTACATTTATCATACATTTGTTTTATGTTGGAATATGACATTTATCACAAAAACAAGGTGTATATTATTTGAAAAACATTTCTGTTTGATGTTTTGCTTTTGGTTTTCATTTGAGTGAAAATTGTCTATTGTCCAATGAGCTGATCAGTTTTGAGTGTAAAAACCCACATATTGGAGTTCCCCCGTCTCATGACCTTCCATTTTTCAGCCTGGAGATGAAAGGTCGGTGTCAGGAACAGATGTCTCTTTTAAATGTAATGAATGCAGCATGTCAAGAGATCTCTGAGCTCCAGAAGCTTTTTCTCCCAATGCATTGCACATAAAAAATAAAATCATAGGAATAGATGTTGTTGACAATCTCTTGATTGAGTTATTAATTTTGAGTATTTCCAGTGGCATTATTTCTTTGCAATGAAATATGTTACAATTTGAGGTTATATTTTCCTAAAATACAAAATGTATTATGAATGGGATTAAATAGAAGCCAGCTGCTAGGAAATTAAAGGCCATCTGCTGTTATTTGGGGGTTGGGGTTCAGAAAGACTAATGCACACCTCCCTTGTCCAGAAAGTTGATGCAGTTTGAACAAATAGTTAGCTACAGATAGATCTGTGGATATATTTGCACTTGCCAGTCAGAATGTGGAATTGTTAAAAAAAAAAAATGCATGCTTGAAAGAGTATCAAAATGTTTAAGAATCTTACAAAGAACATAAAAAACGTTTTTGTGATTCAATTTTCACTTTTAGATTACATTTATAACTTTTAGATACAACAGCTGCACAACAGTCATATAATGCAGAGAACAAAACCTTAACTTGTTTAATTTTTCAGTTTTACATGTTTTCATCAATGATACAATGCATTAGAGTTTGCACCCACCTTCTAGTTTTGACAAGTGTCACTGACATTCGTTACCTGTCACTAGCACTAGTCATTGCTCCTTTGTACATGTAAAATCTGGAGGCTAAAGCCTGGTGTTCAAAATTAGGTTAGATTTTTGTTTGGATAGTCAGGGAAGATTTTCAGTTCAGCCTATTTCAATCATCTGCTTGCGACCATGTCTTTCAACCAGTTTGTTCATGAGCCCACACACATTAGTGGAAACTATCTTGATCTTGTTTTGGCTCGGGGAATAGATGTCTCCTCTCTTTCATCTGCTGTCTCAGATCACTCACTGGTGGAGTTCGAGATAAGTTACACATTTCCCTCAAATTCAGACAAATGCGTAGTGTCGGAATTTTAGTTGAGTTATGAGTTTTGAACGCAAATGGCGCAAGTCAAAAACAAATCTAAATTATCAAAAGTGGTGTTTGTGTGTAAACACCTATAAGCGGACTGCAAAGACTGCCTATTTTTCATCTCAGTTGCTACACTAATCCAACCAATAACAACTGAAGACTCCTCTCCCTTTACTGCATATGACTTTTTAGATTTCTTTAATCATAAAATTTAACATATCAGGGATAATATTTTGTTTTTGTCTTCCTCGGCTCCGGGTCCCATTCACTTGGATCCACCGACCTCTCGTCTCTCAGTCTTAGATTCTGTTTCCCTCGATGAGCTGACAAAGGTGGTTTCTTCAAGTAAAGCAACTACGTGTCTCCTGGATATCCTGCCAGCAAAACAGCTTAAAGAACTGTGGCCCTATGTGGGGCAAATTATATTAAACATTATAAACTTGTCCCTGTCTACTGGCACCGTTCCTTCCCTTTTCAAACAGGCTGTGGTCAAACCCCTGCTCAAAAAACCTACTCTGGATCCTGGATGCCTAAATAATTTCCGTCCTGTCTCCAATTTACCTTTTCTATCTAAAGTCCTCGAAAAAGTTGTGCTAAAACAACTTACTCTAGATCTATCGTTAAATGACCTCCTCGAGCCGTTTCAGTCTGCATTTAGGGCCTCTTATTCCACTGAAACAGCTTTAGTTAAAGTAACAAATGATCTCCTCCTTCAGATGGACGAGGACTCATCGGCTCTGCTGTTATTGCTGGATCTCAGTGCTGCATTTGATACGATTGATCATGCAGTACTAATCAACAGACTTAAAGATGTTTTTGGCATCTCTGGCTCTGCTCTAGCTTGGTTAGAATCCTATCTGTGTGATAGGTCTCATTTTGTCTCTTTTAATAAATCCTTCTCCTCCACGGCACCAGTGAAATTCGGTGTGCCACAAGGGTCTGTGCTCGGTCCCATACTTTTTCACTATGTTACACCATTGGGACAAATCATCAGAAGTTATGGAGTGAACTTCCACTGTTATGCCGATGATACACAGCTGTGTCTACCAATAAAAGTGAATAATACTACTGACATCATGCGTCTAGAGGCCTGCCTCGTTTCAATTAAAACATGGATGTCTCAAAACTTCCTCCACTTGAACTTGGATAAAACGGAGCTCTTGTTGAATGGTCCTGCAAGTCATCGGCACAAGTTCAACAATCTGTAGCGTACTGTATGATATGTTTGCATAAACATATCAGATTAATTTTAATAATTAACTTTTTTGATATTAATTGATTAAAATTAATTTCTAATTTAAAAGGGGCACCACTCTAGTTTTAGACAGATCTAGAGAAACTGTTTAGTCTAGTCTCATTAATCTAAAGGAAGCAAATTCTTCTCGTTTTCGAACATTTCTTGATATAAACAGGCAAACATTAATGTCTTTATGGGATTTTATTAAAGATTATACAATGGTGAATAATATGACGGGAACATGGTAAAGCATTAAAACACAATAAGGGTTGAACACAATGGGGATACACAGGGATAAACAGTTGCATGGAGGATATGATGAAACCAGGAATGTTTTGTACAGTTTAATCTAGATTGGGGAAATTTAAAGGGACTTTTAACGGGAAAAGGAGATGGAGGCTTCGGGGCTAGAGTTTGGACTCTGTAATGCCGCCAAGGCAGTTGTGTCACGTGCGGACTTACTCTGTCGTCAGCGGGTGCTGGCCCGGTTCGGTGTGGTCGATATCAGTGGTCCGAGACGAGCGTCCTGAATGTTCTCCAGAAAGTTCGTCACTTACTGATGAAGCGCTCCACACACCAGGGTTGCCGTCACGTGCAGATCTCTTCCCGGGGTGGGGGTCGCCGTGCACCCGGGGGAAGAGAACAAAAGCGTCTAGTTGCTGTCCAAACTCTCCTCGGTTGTACCGTGCTACAAATCTTACTGTCTCAATCAACAACTGTGTGTTGGCGCACGGCAAAACTGCAAGGAACCTTGGTGTCATTTTTTGACCCCACACTATCTCTGCAGAGGCACATTAGCGAGGTAACTAAACTGGGCTTTTTTCAATGAGGAATATCTCAAAAATTTGCTCCTGCCTCTCTTTAGCTGATGCTGAAATTCTCATTCATGCATTTGTCACATCCAGGCTGGACTAATGCAATGCGTTATTCTCTGGACTGCCGAGGAAAAGTACTCACAGACTACAAATGGTCCAAAATACAGCCGCCAGACTTTTAACAAAGACCAGGAAATCTGATCACATTACTCCAGTCCTGGCTTCATTACACTGGCTTCCTATTCATGTTGGAGCTGATTTCAAAGTTCTCTTGTTAACCTATAAAATCCTTTGTGGACGCGCGCCCTCTTACCTATCTGACCTCATCACCTGGTATACTCCAGCTCGTACCCTTCGCTCTCAGGACGCTGGCCTCCTTCAACTTCCTCAAATAAAGAAGTCTGCTGGAATGGGCTCCCGGTGGAAGTGCGGCGATCAGACTCTGTTGATTTTCAAAAGCAAAAAGCAAACTCAAAACATACTTATTTCACCAAACGTATGGAGACTGATTGATCATAGGGTTAGGTTTACACTGGTTGTAGCTGTAGGTACACACTCAACCGCTCATATTATTATTACATCTGCCCATTGTCAGTAGTATTTAGCACTTTTGTTTTTCTCCTTCTCTATCTCCTCCTTGGGTGGACGCAAACCTCTGACCTGCCCCCTTTCCCCAACTCTGCTCCAGTGTGAGAACCCCCAGCTCATCTTTCATCTACCTTGATGTTGGCTGAGGTCCCATCGACCTTACACACACACACACAGAGTGGACACTGGACGCTGTCAACATAAATGTTTTTTGTGAATTTTGTATTTATATGTATTTTTTTACTGTCCTGGACACATTCTCGCACGGCCTGTCCGTCCTGGGAGTGGATCCCTCCTTCTGTGGTTCTCCCTGAGGTTTCTCTTTTTTCTCGGCTGGGTTTTTTTTGGAGTTTTTCCTCACCCTGATGGAGGGTCTAAGGACAGGGGATGTTGTCTAGTGCAGTCTGTTAAGCTGTTAAGCCCCTAAATGTCTTGTCTAGTTCCCCACCCTCTTTTGTACCTCTTGCTAGACAATATATTAGTCAAGTGCCTCAACCATTATATAATGTATTGCACTTTTCGACTTCGAGTGTCAAACGGTATATATGTTTAATGTCTTGTTTTACTTTTTTTGAAATTTACTAAATTGTTACACACCAGTAGCTAGACACTATCTATACTTTTTTTTGTGCTTTATTAAAAGAAATGTCCAAGACAAGAAAGTCCAATGCATACTGGGTGGATATAATGCACCAGTATGCCATCCATCTATCTTCTACCCCTTATCCGAGGCCGGGTCACTGTGGTAGCAGTCTAAGCAGAGACGCCCAGACTTCACCCTTCCATGCTTATCTGGGGGGATACCGAGGCATCCCCAGGCCAGCCGAGAGACATAGTCCCTCGAGCGTGTCCTAGTTCTTCCCCGTGGTC
This sequence comes from Neodontobutis hainanensis, assembly GCA_024349245.1. Lineage (NCBI taxonomy): Eukaryota > Metazoa > Chordata > Actinopteri > Gobiiformes > Odontobutidae > Neodontobutis > Neodontobutis hainanensis. The sequence goes on from JALDNG010000298.1 coordinate 180,599, forward strand.
TCCTGCCAGTGGGACATGCCTGGAACACCTCCCTACGGAGACGTTCAGGAGGCATCCGAAACAGATGCTTGAGCCACCTCACCTGGCTCCTCTCGATGTGGAGGAGCAGTGGCTTTACTTTGAGCTCCCCCGGGTGACCGAGCTCCTTACCCTATTTCTAAGGGAGCGCCCTGCCACCCTGCGGAGAAAGCTCATTTTGGCCGCCTGTATCCAGGATCTTGTTCTTTCGGTCATAATCCAAAGCTCATGACCATAGGTGAGAGTAGGAACGTAGATGAACCGGTATATCGACTGCATCGCTGCAGAAGCTGCACTGATCCGTCGGATAATCTCACGCTCCATCCTTCCCTCACTTGTGAACAAGACACCAAGATACTTGAACTCCTCCACTCGAGGCAGGAGCTCTCCACCAACCTGAAGGGGGCAAGCCACCGAGCAGGGATTCGAACCACCCATCTACTGGTCAAAGTACGGACGCTCTACCCACTGAACTACTGTGGTCCCCAAACCAGACTCCCACCGGCCCCTGGCTGCATTTAGAAATCCTGTCCATAAAGATAATGAACAGGACCGGTGTCAAAGAGCAGCCCTGCAGGAGTCCAACATGCACTGGGAACAGGTCTGACTTACTGCCAGCAATGTGAACCAAGCTCCTGCTCCGGTTGTACAGTGACCGAACAGCCTTAGCAAAGGGCCCCAGACCCCATACTCCCAGCGCACCCCCCACAGGGCGCCATGAGGGACACAGTCGAATGCCTTCTTCAGATCCACAAAACCCATGTGGACTCCCGTAAACCCTTCACTACCCTGGAGAGGGTATAGAGCTGATCCAGTGTTCCACGACCAGGACAAAAACTGCATTGTTCCTCCTGAATCTGAGGTTCAACTATCAGCTGCATGATCCTCTCCAGTACTCTGTCATAGACTTTCCCGGGGAAGCTGAGGAGTGTGATCCCTCTGTAGTTGTTCAGAGGTACTGTCCCCGACCGCCACACGATGTTGCAGAGACAACCCAGACAGCCCCACAACATCCAGAGACTTGAGGTACTCAAGGCTTATCTCATCCACCCCCGGTGCCTTGCAACCGAGGAGCTTCCCAAATACCTCAGTGACTTCGGCCTGGATGATGGACGAGTCCACCTCTGAGCCTTCGGCCTCTGCTTCCTCAGTGGAAGACGTGTCGGTGGGGTTGAGGAGATCCTCGAAGTATTCCTTCCACCAGATTCCCACCTCCACTGTAAACAGTGTTGGCAGGGCACTGCTTCCCCTTCCTGAGGCGCCGGACGGTTTGCCAGAATTTCTTCAAGGCTGACCGATCCATGACCTCATGACCTCACCGAACTCCTCCCAGACCCAAGTTTTAGCCTCCACAACCACCCGAGCTGCAGTTTGCTTAGCCTGCCGGTACCTATCAGCTGCCTCAGGAGTCCCACGAGCCAACCTGGCTCGGTAGGTCTCCTTCTTTAGCTTGACGGCATGCCTTACATCCGGTGTCCACCACCGGGTTTGTGTCACCACAAGCAACAGAGACTTTACAGCAACAGCTTCGAGTGGCCGCATCGACAATGGAGGTGGAGAACATGGTCCACTCGGACTCAATGTCTCCAACTTCCCTCGGGATCTGGTCGAAGCTCTGCCAGAGGTGGGAGTTAAAGATCTTTCTGACAGGGGGCTCTGCCAAACGTTCCCAACAGACCCTCACAGTACGTTTGGGCCTGCTGAGTCTGTCCAGCTTTCTCCTCCGCCAACGGATCAAACTTACCACCAGGTGGTGATCAGTTGACAGCTCCGCCCCTCTCTTCACCCGAGTGTCCAAGACATACGGCCAGAGGTCAGATGAAACAACTACAAAGTCGATCATCGATTCCTGGCCTAGGGTGTCCTGGTGCAGTGATGGACATAAGCATAAGGATTTATGCATGAACATGGTGTTCATTATGGACAAACTGTGACTAGCACAGAAGTCAAATAAAAGGACACCGCTCGGGTTCAGATCCGGGGGGGCGCTCCACCCAATCACGCACCTCCACTGTCGCTGCCCACGTGAGCGTTGAAGTCCCCCAATAGATTGACGGAGTCCCCGGTCGGAGCAATTTCTAGCACCCCTCCCAGAGACTCCAAGAAGACCGGTACTCTGCACTGCCATTTGGCCCATAAGCACAAACAACAGAGAGATGCCTATTCCCGACCCAAAGGCGCAGGGAAGCGGTCCTCTCATTCACCGGCCCTCTCGTTCACCGCGATGAACTCCAACACATGGCGACTGAGCTGGGGGGCTATGAGCAAGCCCACACCAGCCCGCCTCCTCTCACCGCAGGCAACTCCAGAATAGTGAAGAATCCAGTCTCTCTCGAAGATTTGGGTTCCAGAGCCCAAGCTTTGCATGGAAGTGAGCCCGGCAATCTCTATTCGGTATCTCTCAACCTCCCGCACAAGCTCAGACTCCTTCCCCGCCAGCTTGGTGACATTCCATGTCCCTAGCACCAGATTCCGTGTCCGGGGATTGGGTCGTCGAGGCCTCTGCCTTTGACTGCCACCCAATCCACTTTGCAACAGCCCCTTACAGTTCCTCCCGCAGGTAGTGGGCCCACGCGAGGTCGGCCCCACATCGCTCCTTCGGGCTGAGCCTGGCCGGGCCCCATGGGAAAGACCCGGCCACCAGGCGCTCTCATACGGGCGATGTCACGGTGCTTGATATTCTTCAATCCATAAGGGATGGAGGATGAACCCAGGTGTACTAAACTTCATCGGGTGCACCACATCTTACCGCAAAAAAAAATCCCATGAATGAAGGGTTTGTGTAAGACATGAAGCCAAAATTTGCTGATATTGGGTCCAGCACCATACAAGACATAATTAAATATCAACATCACATCATAAAATCATTATTCATTAATCATTATTATAAAAAAATTTAATTTTAAATGTTCTTAAAACACAAACCTATCTCTGTCAAAAGCATTCAATTTCACTTATGTATTTTTAATATATAGATTTTTTTTTTGTCTCTAATCAATACAAATTATAGTATATACTACACACTAGAGCTTTCCTGGTCAAAGTATGTCAACATGACAATATTGTCCATCAATACACATATACCTACAGTATACTCCCAAATTACCCTCCTCAGAAGCCACAAAATAGATGGTTTGACAAACTCTCATGCCACTCTAGTACCATTTTGAGAGTATAAAGCGGGTTCAGGACAGGAAGCCACCACCAGTAAGAACCACAATGTCCTTTTTTGATTCCGAGATTAACTGTATATGATATTTACTCAATACTGTTATGACAAGAAATCATACTTAGAGTAAGGTTTTTTATTATTTTTGAATTAAGTGACAAATTAAATTCAAAAAGGTTTTAAGTTTAAATGAGTTGGGTTGTTGTGTATTTGTTTGAAATATTCCATGTTGGAGTCAAAATGATCCCGGCTAATTTGACTACATAATGTTTACCTAAAATTACTTAAAATTTAATCAGAATCAGTTAAGATAATAAAGCTTTGTTTGTACTAATGTGGACTGTATCTGGCATATAGAATGCAATTAGCACAAAGGAAAAATCCATAATTTCATTTTTTTTTTTTTTTTTTTTTTTTTTATGTGCTGGCGTTTCAAATGTTTATCTAAATATCTCAGGACACTACAGATGTTACTTTGTCACATTATGAGTGTCTTTGAACTGGTCTGGCAAATGAATAAATGGGAAAATGCAATGGCAACATTTGATTGCAATTCCATCTTGTTTGCAGTGTAAGGGTCATTTATTAGATTTGGTGTAAAGTAAATTTTTTTACAAAAATCCCTGTATGCAATAAATGTTGGCAGTGAGCATCAGTGAATGAGACATGAATATCATCCCAATACATAGAACTGCGTACTCTATTTCTGTTATTTGCTCTTCTCCAGATAAGAGTACTTTCTTGATTAAGTGCTTTTGTCCCAACTTAGACAGTGATTTCTGCTGAAACAAGCACTGTGTCCTTCTCTTTCATGTCTCATAGGCTCTACCCTGCCCCCATAGACAATAAAACGACCTTCAACCAGACATGATCAGCATAGGCCAAATGGGTCACCTCGACCAGCATCACAAAGAATGGCTTTAATAACTCAGGGAGATTGGGATTGGGACTGAGAGGGAATAGGAATTAGTGGGATTTAATAGCTGGAGACAATGCAACTCTATAAAGCAATTTGTGGTGTTCCGAGTAATTTGGAACAGGAAGTAATTGAACTAATATCTTTTCCAGTTGGGGTTCACTATCTCTATACATAATCAAATTATTCTCAGATAAAGATGATTTAAAGTTAAGGCACAATGAACATTAAATAATAAATATGTTTTTCAATTTTTTTTTATTAAAAAAATATATTTTCAAATTGTAAATGTCACTTTAAGACTAAAGCTTCATTTATAAAGCTTATTTTTTTCCTTTAAACATTTTAGAATTTGCAGAATAGTAAGGCTTAAACTTCCCTTGCTGTTCACTGCAAGTGTATCATCAAATGCATTTTAGATGAAGGTGAATGTTGAACATGGAGTGAAAACAGCAACCCTATGGCTTTTGGAAATGTGAATTTTTAATGACTAAAGAGAAGAACATGTGTTGAAAGATGAGGAAAAAACAAAAGAGAAGGCCATGGGCCAGAACTACTAAAGCTTTGGCCATTGAAAACACATTTTTGTCAAAAAAACGGTGCTTTCCATATTTTCTATAGGACAGCAGTGCAGCTTAGAGAAGAAAAAGCCTCTGATATTGTGTGACTAACCTGATTGCCTATGTATTGTTAAACTTAGCATTTCACAGCAATAACTAGTGAATAGTTTTTAAATGAGTGGCTTAAGTTGTCATTGGAATGCGCAATGATCCATCATCCAGTTGTGGGTCCTTAGGCAAGTCCCTTCACGATACTGCCTACCTCATAAAAATGATGAGTCTGGCTCAGACGTCACCCGGGCCAAACAAGGTCTCCGTCAGATGCTGAGGAGCACCGTGATGGCAAATGAGCTACTGGAACAAGAACAAGACAGAGATATGTGAGAGGCGACAACAAGGCTCTGTTGGAATGCTCCAACTCCAGTAACCTTAGTCAGAGGAATATGTTATGTGGGGATTATGTTTGTGTAATTCTATGTATTTTTTTCAACTGTCCTGGACTTATTCCTGCACGGCCTGTCCGTCCTGGGAGTGGATCCCTCCTTCTGTGGTTCTCCCTGAGGTTTCTCTTTTTTCCCGGCTGGGTTTTTTTTTTGGGGAGTTTTTCCTCACCCTGATGGAGGTTCAAAGGACAGGGGATGTTGTCTAGTGCAGTCTGTTAAGGTGTGATATTGGGCTATACAAAAATAAATATCTTGTCTTGTCTTGTCAGAGGGGTTACATGAAGAGGATGTGGGATGAATGGTTACTTCAAAACCCACAATAATGGCTTACATTGAAGAAACTAGTAGCTCAGTGTTTCAACATCCACAAGTGGCAACTGCTATCACAACTTGAGATTGATGAGATACAACACAAATGCTACAGCAAGGGGAGCCTGGACAAGAGGTCAGAGGGGAGCCAACGGCAGCTCCCCAACCAGAGATTGGGTACGAAGCCCCAACATGTGCAATAACATTGAATGAGGCAGCGACTGACAAAGAATGAAAGATAAGATCATGGCAAGAATGAATGCAAGGCAACCTCAACGCCAATTACAACGGCGAAGTGAAGTACTATCAGAAAGTCTCCTAGATGTGAATGCAGCAATGAGTGCAAGCCCTACCACAACCATCACTGAAACCAATGAGCTGATACACACCTCAGCAGCAGTGATCCTCAAGTTACTTGGCTATAAGAGCATCCATGGGAACCATGAGAAACAATACCCACCATGGACAAAGGCCGGCGGCTTAAATCAAGGAGACATGGAGAGAAATGAGCCAACTGACAGAGGCCGAGAGCGGTGCAAGGAAAAAAAACAAGAACAAAAGATGCCCATACCTGAAGCACTCGAAACTGCCAAAGAAAGGCTCCAAGCCTTGGCCAGCCGCCTAAAGAGGTGCATGAGAAATAATGAAGCCAGAACAATAAACCGGCTGTTCGCAACTCAACCTGCGAAACTGTACGCTCAATGGCAGGGTAATAATAGCAAAGCAGATGCACCAAGGCTGGAATCTGAACAGTACTGGAAAAACATATGGGAGAGGGATGCATCTGTATTCTAAATCATGGAGAAAACAAAATAATTGTAAAAGAAACTGAACTGTTGAAAACAGGAAAGGGATATACAAAGATATGCAAGTAATTGAGAATGCAAATCAGCAGTGTTCAAACCCTAATTAAGAAGTGGAAGATGAGGGATTCTGATGAAACCAAACCAAGAACCAACCAACAAAAACTTCAGCCAAACTGCTAGAAAGATTGTTCGCAATGCAAAGAAAAACCCACATAAAAATTCAGCTGAAATACAGGACTCTGGAAAAAAAGTGGGGTGGCTGTTTCAAGATGCACAATAAGAAGGCACTTGAAGAAAAATGGGCTGCGTGGTCGAGTTGCCAGAAGAAAATCAAAAGTAAATGCCACAAAGCATCATTATGAATTTACAAGAGTAAACATAATTGTTTGAGAATAAATGTCTTTTGTAAGTGAAAAATAGTTTTTAATGGTATTATTATAATTCTCTGAAAAATGGCCAAAAAAACGCATAGTGCTTGTGGAAAAAGCATGTGAGTAAATTACCTCAAAAAAGCTAATTTGAGTCAGGTTTTAGCACACCTGGAGTCTCATTAAGGTTATAAATTTGAAATTGTGGACTAATACTTTGACTGAGTGCCCAGACTGTACTTTAGAGTCAAACATAAAAGGTATAAAAGGAATAAACCTAACATTCCAGTTCTATTTTGAATATATCGGAAAT